>JASKGM010068226.1:0-51364 GCA_034509205.1 Ceratonia siliqua
TGGCTAGAATTCACTTACGCACAATTCATGAAGTCTGAAACTTAATTTGGTCTAAGGAAATTCAGGAAATTGATTGTTTAAGTACGCTTTGAATCTAAGAGTAAAAATCTGGATGACAAAGAACAAATATAGTGGCTGGAATCAACTTATACAGGAGGGAAAACTCAGAATAGCAGCCACTACAATCATGAACAATCAGCAGAAAATAAACGAAGCCTTGGCTGGCTGGAAGTTAACTTACAGAGGAGGAAGGAAAATCCCAAACCGTGGTGGTTGAAGCTCCTTATTTTTCTACAGCAGAGGCTCCCCACGGACACCCACGAACGGCGGAGAACAACCACTGACCGCGGAAGCAACGGCGCGAGGAGGGCAGTTTTCTTACTGGAGCGCGCGGGTGGCTGGCCAGCGATGGGAGATCAGACAGGGAAGGACGTGGGATGCTGGTGATTGGGCGAGCTGGCTGGCGGTGGAGGCGAGACGGAAGAGAAAGTAAGCAAGGGAGGAGTTCCCACAGATGCGCCGTCGGGGGGGGAGAAAGTTTTCAATCTGGGTAGGGGGAAACCGTACAGGGATTTATATTATATAAAAAAAATAAATTTTTTTTTTTGGATATCAGGAGGTATTACACTTAGTAGGAAAATAGGAATACCACCCCCTTTGGTAATGTTTTTCTTGGAAAGTTGGCCTGAAAACATTTCTAGGAACCAAACTTCACTGGGAAAGTTTGTTAAAAAAAGTGTACCAAACATGGGAATCATACTTTCCCAAACTAGGATTCTCAGTAAACCTAAAAGATTCTACCTACCAAAGGCCCTCTTAGTGAGTGTAATTGGAATAGCAAGGGAATAAAAGCTATTTTCATGCATGTGTCCCTTGATAATTTAAGAGGATCCCCATGTATAATACCTCTAAGAAAGCTAGGGAAATTCTATAAGTTACACATGAGGGTATTAGGATTGTTAAGAACTCTAAGCTTCAGATGCTGGCTATTAGGTTTGAGGAAGTTCACATGAAGAATGATGAGTCCTTTGATGAGTTTTATGCTAAATTAAATAATATAGCTAACTCCAATTTCAACCTAGGAGAGAGAATCTTTGAGTATAGAATTGTTAGAAAAGTGCTTAGATCATTACTTGAAAGGTTTATACCCAAAGTTACAGCCATTGAAGAGTCAAAAGACATAGACAGCCTTAAGATTGAAGAGCTTGTAGGATCCCTTATGGGTTAACCTTGTCCAACTAAAGGAAAACCAAACCTATAGCACTTAAGACTGTGAGAGAGGACCTTGGTGAGTCTATTGATGATGATTCTCTTGGTGATGAAGATGTGGTCGTGTTTGTTAAAAAGCTTAAGAAGTTTTTCAAACCCAAGAAATATGATTAATTTAGGAATAAGAAAAACTATGACAAGAACAAGGCTAGCTCAAGTAAGGATAAGTAGGTAAAGAAGGATAGGAAAGATTCCAAAAATTGGAAATTAAAAAATCTTAAACTTTCAAGTGCCATGAATGACAAGATTTTGAATGTCCTAACTACTTGAAAGCTCATATGAAGGCTACGAATGCCTCCTTTATGATGATAAACCTGAGAGTAGACCTACTGATGATGAGTCCTCTAGTTATGAGAAATGAAATTAGCTAGTTTTCTCTGTATAAGTTGAAGTACCTAGTAATATCTCTGAAAATGAAGAGTTGTTTGATGATGACTTTGACAGTGAAGATTAGCTCCAAGCTGTATATGACAAGCTTTTTGAAGAGAGTCTAAAACTAAAAAAGTTGAATAAATTAACTTCCAAAAAGTTGAATGAGATAGAGCAAGAGAAAGAGAAATTACAGTGTACCCTTACTAAAAAGGATGACACTATTAACCAACTCAGGGAGATGAACCTCACCTTAAAAGAAAAAGTTAAAGCTTTAAAGGGTGATCTAAAAGAGTCTAAAACCCAACATTTAAAGTTCTCCCTTGGAGCCAAGTAGCTAGATCTATTGATAGGTCAAGGAAAACGAGCTAAGGATATGCAAGGTATAGGATGTGATCAGATTGGATCATCGAGTGAATCTTAGTCTAAGGCTAGCTCTGTGAAATCCACTAATAATCTACAAAATAAGGAATCTATATCACCTCAGATTTTTATGAGTGACCAAGTAGCACCAAAGACCTATACGGTTCCTAAGAGTAAGACCACCATGCCTCAACCTTCTCTTAAGAAACCTAGTTCTAGAACCATTGTCCCATCTAGGTATGTCCTCACATGTCATTTTTGTGGAAAGTTAGGCCACATCAGGCCAAACTGTCTTAAACTAGGATATTCCAAAAAGATTAATAATAAGATATGTCTTATGAATTAATATTAGGATCTGACTAGAAAAATTAGGGAGTTAGGTCATCAAAATAAGATTATAAATATGACTCTCATTGAATTATCTAGGGTCAATAGTTCTAGAACTAGAGCATCTTTAGTAAATAAACAAGTTTAGAGAATAAAGAGAAAAAACCAACTGGTTGACATCTCTACTAAGCCCCTTGATGATAGTAGGCTTGAGAACCTTATAAAAGCCATAGGAATTTGTGTTGCACCTTAGGTCATTCATCTTTATCTTACATGTATATATGACATTGAAGTAGGCCTGCATACTCAATATACATGTATACATGAAATTATAATAAGCTTGCATACATATTGAAACACGTGTATTCTATTTTTAAGGTGTTTATTTACTTGTATAATGTGTTGGGATGAAGGAAGAATAAAATCACTTTTGTCTTAAATGAGTTCTTAAATTTTATTGCTTTGAACTTCATATTGATTTATAAATACTCACTACCCCTCATAAGTTGTTCTTACACACTCACAAATGCACACATGGAATTGCCAATAGAGACTAGACTATATGTGTGAGAATTGAACATGCAATCATTATTGGTTTGCATTAATCTTTGACAAGCATAACCTAACTATCTAAGTGGTCCCCTCTGTGCAAAGTGAAAAACAAAGTAAACTTATATGCTTGTCAAATAAAATAAAAAGAATCAAAAGTAAGGAAGAAGGTTAAAAGACCACCTCATAAAAGTATAGTGAAGCATAAAGATAGAGGGAGAAAAAAAATTAAGAGAATATCAGTCAAAAGTGTTAGCTCCTAGTGGCATTGGGTTTGACTTACTTACTCTAGGTTATTCTTTTATCTCATTACTGATTTCTGTGTAACAAGCTTGTCTCTTCTCACAAATTTAAGGTCTTAAGTCTAATTAGCACTTTCTATGTCTCACTACACATGTTAACCACAAAGTATGGCGAGTATTGAGTATTTAAATACCAAGTTGAGTCCTAAGAAATGACTTGATAAAAACTCATGGATAGACTTAAAAAATTACCTCCCCATTCTTAACTCATTTTTTTTGGTATTTTCCAGGTGTCACAACATGAAGGTCAGGAAAAGGCAATGTCATGACCTTAAGGCGACAAAAGGAAAAAATAACAGAGATGAAAAAATGGAGCTGCCACTAATTAATTAGAAGGATAATTGGGGTCCTTTAAAAAAATCAAATACTAGCCCTTGGAACCAAATGATAGGTTCGAGAGTCTAATTACATGTGGGGAATGTGTTAGGCACCCCACAGTGTCCATCCCTAAGGATGGTTTCCTTAAATTTTCTTCTGCTTAAATTTATTATTGTGTTTGAATTACCCTTTTATTATCGTGATTTTTAGAAAGATAAAGAAGTGAGAGAATTAGACTTGTCTTGCTGTGTAAGTGTCTAGTACCCTTATGGGATCAAGGTCCATGTAGTTCAGGTTAATTAAATTAGAATTTGTCTAGGAGGGTTAAGACAATATGGGAAAGTGAGTTTCCACATAAGTTCCAACAAAATGAGAGATTAATTCTCTACATAAAGTTTAAGAGAGTAAAGGCAATATGGGAAAATGAATTTTCATATATAGCCCAACAAAATGGGAGAAAGTTTCCCCACATAATATTCAAAGGAGTGAAGACAGTATGGAAAAATGAATTTTCACATAAAGCTTGAGAGAATGGGAGAGTATTTCTCCACATAATGTTTTGAGATGAATTAGAAAATCCTAATATCAAAAAAATCTTTTAGGAGCCTTGGAGCAAAACGAAATTTGTAAGTCTAGGGATCTTAATAGCATTTTTGAAAATATTAGGGCCAAACTTGAATTTTTGAAAAATATAGGGTAAAATTTGAATTTTTGGAGAATATTGAGATTAAATTCAAATTTTCAAAGGTATTGGGGGAAATTTTGAATTTTGAAAATAATATGGGGTCAAATTTGAATTTCTAGAAGTACTAGGGTTAAAACTCAAAATTTTGAAAGTCTTGTGGTCAAAACTATTGGAGTCAAAACTTTTTTTTTGAAGTATAATGGTCAAAATTAAATTATTGAACTTTCACAGGTCAAAATGGAATTAAATAATTTTGAACCTAAGACATTTAATTGGGCTCTAAATTTTTTAGAAAATGATCCCTTTAGGCCTTTAAAGCCTTTTTTTGAAAGGTTAATTTGGATGGGTCATTGAAAACCCACTTTTAAAAGACCACTTTAATTGGGCCCTTTTTGAAAGTCTTTTTTTTTTGTTCTTTGAATCTTTTTAAGTAAACTTTAGCCTGGCCCTTGAAGCCCAATTATAGAAGTTAAGTTGAGTAGGTCCTTGGATAAAAATATTATCCTTACCTTGGGTCCCTTAACATAAAAATGCCATTGGTTTTTTTTGAAATTTCTTTTTATATTCCCATTTATCTCATGAAAATGAAAGGAAGCATGCTAATGTTCAGAATCTTTTGTATAAACTTGTTTTAACCTTATTTAGCTAAGGTCATCCTCCAAAGGCCTTACAGATTTCATCTTGAAAACACTTGAACCCAAAACGGTAGCAAGAAAAAAAAAACAAACTAGAAGGACAGTCCACAAATTCTATCAAGGGAGCATTTATGCTTTTCTTTTAAGCAAAAAGGAAGCAGAATAACATATTAGGAATACTAAATTCACTAGCAAAAGAAAATGAGTAAAGGAGCGTACCAAGCATAATAAGCATCGCCGCAAATTAGATTGAATAAAAAGGAATTCAAACCCGAGTTAAATCACTCAACACTAACACTCGGGGTGGAAACGTATATCAAGCTACGGACTGGGGTGCTTATTGCTTCAAGAATAGGAATCGTGGCTTGGAACAGAGTCCTTCCCACAAGCCTAAAATTTGAATCAAAAACATTTAACACAAAGCCTTAACCATTCTAAAAATTGAAAATCAGACTCATGTTCGAAACAAACATATTCAAAAATCAGTAATCGGCATCGATTCTACACTGTTAGACTAGCAGCTATGATTAATCGTCAAGTTGTCAAGTTAGCACACCAGAAATCACAATCAATTTGAAATCATTATCCTTACATGGATGAGTCTCCAAGAATAGTATTACAATGGCAGAAGCAGATTTATGGGAACAAAACTTCCAAAAACACAATGCTAACATATGGAGTCTAGAATGAACTCCTGAAAACCCAAATTTGCAAACCCTCTATCTTGTAACATAGAGATTAAAACATAAGCCATATGCCAAAAATCGAAATAAGCAATATACCTTTCTAATTATTCAAAACCACGAAGTTGTCTCCTTTCTTGAAGAATTCTAAAAACGGGCTCACTTTCCCTCACTAGTTTTTGAAACTTCCCTCAGATTTCCCTGTTTCGTCGATCTCCTTGGGTTACTTGATTTCTTTCAATTTCTTTTCCTTTCTCCCTGGCTCTCAGCCCCCTTCTTCTCGGCCCTGCCTCCCCTTCTTATAACCTAAAGAAGGGACCAAATCCTGTGAACAGAGGCTGTATCACCAAGACCAGGGAGTTGACATCCTTTGTCGAGCATGGGACCAGCGTGAAAGACATGCGTGCAACCGTAAAACAAAGTAGGAAAGGGAAACAACAGAGGGAAGGACGAAAGTTATCAGAGCGAGAGAGAAAGAAATGATAGCTTCAGGAAACAAAGCTAACGAGGACGGCTAGGGTAACATCTGAAGAGAAAAGGGGAAACCGGGTTGGGGCCTGAAGTGGGTTATTGGACCGGGTATGGTACTTGTGGACCAATGCTGGCTTCCTCCCTTTTTGCTCATTGGGCTGCCAAAAAATAGCCTTTGGGCTATTTTTGTTTTCTTTTTGTTTTTTTAATTTCCTTCTTTTATTATTATTATTATTTATGCCATTTTTCACTTTTCCCATTTATTTTTATTTTTACTATTATTTTTTTTATTATTATTTTATTTTATTTATTAATCTCAAAATTTCAAGGGATATCTAGACAAAAGTAAGTGGTTACACCAAGCTCATTTTGTGCATCTAGTATCGTTTAGGATTATTCTGTTCATATTGTTAGCATCTCATTTGAGGGTCCCATTTTGAGCGTTCCCTCATATCATTCATTATCTTGCACCTTGAGATACAATTCATTATGATTCATTTTGGGAATTCCCTCGTTCTAGTGTTTGGCATATTCTAGTTTGCTGCGATTAGTTGGATCAGTTTGGCTCAAGCAGGTGTTGGTGTAGCAGTCCCTTAGTCTATCTGTGACAAAAAGGGGGAGATGATATATGTTTATTTGGTGATTATTCTTTGTTGCCGATAAAAGTGCTTATGTTAATGATTTTACTTTGTTTTTTTGGTTTAGGCATTCTGGTTTGTTATTTTTTTGATGTTAATAAATAGATATACTACGTGAAACTTTTTTTATCTAAAGTCTAGTGTATTAACTCCTATCAATACCACAATCTTCACATGATATTTGTGTTTAGTATGTTGCAGGATATCACAGGTACTTCCATGAAGACTTAGTTGAAGTGTGAGTGAGAGATTTAAATTGTAAATGGTTACTCAAAATTTTTTAAAAATTAACTCCTAATAAGAAAGATAAATTTAATACATATCAAAATAATAGTTATTATTATTATTATTATTATTATTTAAAAATTAATCTTTGGGAGAAACAAGGCAGAAGACTCAAGGAAAGATAAGTAGACAAAACCGTTAAGCAATCCTAATGTCGAACCCCTCGCGTTCGTTAAATTTGCATTTTGTTCATTACCCTGTTGAAAGTAATCCCGTAAATATATAAGTTTTAATAACTAATCCCTTAAATATAAGTTTTTGTGTTATATACACATTTTATTAGTAATTTTATTAACAATACTTTAAAAAATGCATGAAAAAATAAAGATATTTCCTAATGAAAGTATTAATAGTAAGAATAAATTCAAAAAAAACAGTGTTTATAATCCTATTTAATAATATGATGATGTTACCACCTTGCATCTTTTCTTCCCCAACTTTCAAAGAAGGTGACCAGTGGCCAGCGTACTGGCGGGGCTTTGGAAAATACATAAGTCACCGAATAGAGTCTTTGATACACAAGATGTTGTCACGCAACTTCTTGATTATGACTCAATAACATAGGACAATCTACGATTGGAACATAGCCTGTTAAAAAATTAATATTGCATGCCTTCGTAATTTATAAAAATTAATTATCTATAATATATATATATATATATATATATATATATGTTTGTGATTAAATTAGACTAAATTTATCATTATCGTTTTTATATTTTCTTTTAATTTTTTTCTTTATTTTATTTAAAATATAATGAATAATTAACTAATATTATTCTTATATTATCTTTTTATCTTTTTAAGAAATAATGAATAACTAAACTTTTAAATTTTTAAATAATTAAATTTTTAACTTAAAAGTAGATTGACATGCACTTTAATACATGTCATTATACTAATATAATTATATTGCTCTATTCTATTCTTAATTAGTTAATTTCGCCCTCCAAGCAATTTTTAATAGAAACAAATTTTACTGAATTATGGTTTAACTTTATACTGAAGAAGAAAGCTAGCTAGTATTATAATTTTGAGATTCTAAAAGAGTAATGATATTACAAATCTTATTTTGTGCTATGAATTTGATAAATTATTTCATAATTGAGTGACATAAAAATATATAATTGTATATATTTTTGTAAATATAAGTTATGATACTACCGTTACTCCTAATGAATACCAAGGCGGTTGCTCATTTGTTTATTTATATTTTAATGTCTATTATCTATTAATTTATGACTAAAATTACTCAGATACTCATAAAAAAAATTATTCTCTCTCTCTCATATCTTATTTTGAGCAGTTTTTGTACTGGGCATAACATTATTCTTAATTTACTTATCAATATTCAAACTCATTTGGAACAAAATAATTGAGAATAAAATGTGTAAGAAGAAGAAGAAGAAGAAGAGGAAACAATTGAGAATAAAATATATGTAAAGATGATATTCCTATGTTATTTGGAATATCTGTAATATAAAAATGTTAAATTTTCGTATATAATACTTAACGCAGTACAAGTTTATAGAATGGAAAGTAATTTCCAAACATGATATGCCAACATGGTGGAATTAGTGTTTTCAAGTGGCAATAGCAGTACCTTTTGTTGACTTTTATCATTTTTTCTTTACTCTGATGTGGCTTCTTGTAATTGGTTCTTGTCCTTGTTGTGGTCCCCACTGTTAACGTGTTGTCTGTAATAGGGGACCGCATTTTCGTTTTTTAATTATCAGAGTTTATTATTTTGAAATGAAAGAATGGTAACCTAGCATTCTCTCTGCACCTCCTCTCTTGTGCCTCTGTAAAACACCTTTAAATCTGATACTCACACTAAGGGCATACTAATTATTAATTTGATAGAATAAAAATAAGCATAGAAAAGGTTTGACTGAAAATGAAAGATATAGTTTGATTTATTTTTGGTGTAAGATACATTTTTATTTAGATCAGTCTTACTCAAATCTAGTCAGTTTGACCTCAGAAAAATCAACATGTTTAGATAGAAATAGAAGAGGAGAGAGGAAGAAAATGTTAAAACTTTGTTCTTATATAAGAGTTTTTTATGAACATTGGAAAAGAATGAAAATTTTAATTAATCTTTCAAAATTCTCTAAATTCTTTCATTCCTTATATTTTGAAGTCCTTCAATTTAAAAAAATTTGGAAAAAAGTTATTCCCTACTTATTTTTTTAAATAAAAAAATTAATTTTTCATAAATAATTATTTTAATATATTCAGAAAAATATCTTACAATTATTTTTATTTTATTTCCCTTATTAAATTCAAACATGTAAAATCATAATTTACCTGATTTTCCCCTCCCTTCTCTCTCTTTTTTGTTTTTTTTAAAATCTGTTTTTTCCCCTTCTCCTCTCCACTCCCGATTAACCTATAGTACATATTCGTAAACCCTAAAACAAATTAGTGATGGCTCAAGTTGATTTTAACAAAGTGTAAGTTTTAGTTATAGTTTTGTATTTTTTACTAGATGTTAATCAATTTAATAATTTTGTGACAGAACCAAACTTGATTAAAAAATTATAATAAAAATATATAATTTTCAATATATTTTTTAATATTTTGTTATTTAATATATTCACCTTCCAGATGGAGGACCACAACCTTTGCGCCACAGAAGTTTCTTAGTAAATGTTCTATATCACAAAAAGGCGCCTCTATTTCCAAATTAAGGACCCACACGCTTAAAATTGGACTGTTTTACTTCTAACTGTAGAAACAAGAGTAACATCCTGAAATACGGAACGAATATTCATTCGTGTTTGGGACGTAAAGACTGTTTTAATATAATAACCTTATTATAAGACTAAGACTCTATTTAATGTTAAAAGTCAATTTGCTAAGATCACTGCAATTTGATTTGCTATGGTATGTTTGTTTGGGGTTATCAAGAAATTTTCTCTTTTTTTTTTTAAGGAGGAATGAATTTTTTTTAAAGAAAAATTATTTTGTATTTGGATGTAATAATTAAGAAGGCCTTTTGAATAAGGATAAACAATTTTGGAGATGAAAATTTCTCTCTCTTTTTATTTTTTTCTTTATCAGGAGAAGTTACAATTTGTAATTTCTCCTTATAGAAAGTTTTCTCCATTTTTATTAATTTATCTTTTTTCTACAAGTCAAAACAAACAAGTATATTTTTATTAAAATATATTATTATTTTTAAAATAAATAACTTATTTTTAGAATAAGTTCACATAAATATGAGAGCTTTGGAAAATGATTCAGAATTGCCTACACAAACCCTTCCACTAACTAGCCCAACACACACTAACATAAGTAACAGTAAGTTTAGTATATAAACAAAATATATAAATAAACTAGAATACTTTTTAATAGAATTTATTATTAATATATTTACATATTTATTTTCCATTAATTTGATCTATACATTTTTTACTAAGAATTTTTTGTTATATATATCCATGCCTTGAGTTCTGAACAATACGATGTTGAGTTGGTTAGTTCCACTGAAGAAAGCGAGCACGAGAAAATGCATGAACCTGCTTCTACTAATATTCCTCAACCTGATCAAAGGTATTAAAACAGCTGTTGGAATATTAGAAATTGGAACTTTATGCTCTGTTTTAGATTCATAAAACAAAGTACGCATAGCTTTCATGGCTATGGCTGGATTTAGTTTCCAGCATGTTATAGTTCATGGCTGGTATTATTTTCCAGCACCTAACACAGAGGATGAACACAGATATATATAGGCTCTCTTTCACCAACTTACATAAGTTCTAAGTTCTTCTAATTGTATTTTATTTTACAACAGTTTTTCTTGACTTTTCTTTTCTGACTTTTTGATGGCCTTGATGTTCCTATTCCTCTGTGGACTATTGTCAAGCACTCCCCCTCACTTCGTTTCAGAGGTGATAGAGTGCACGGGGGTAGATCTTCTCTCTTCTTCGGAAGTCTTCCGTCTTTTTTTCTTTTCTGGATGCTTCCGGTGCTTGTTGATACGGCTGATCATGGCCAGCTCTCATCTCTTCTTCCTGTCCTTTCCGACGTCGTGCCTTCTTACGGTGGTTGTGGTGGCTCTTCAGCGGCCCTTCTCACAGTCCCTCTAGATCATGTAGCTCTGATATCACCGTTGGAATATTAGAAATTGGAACTTTATGCTTTGTTTTACAGTCATAATACATAGCTTTCATGGCTATGGCAGGAGTTAGTTTCCAGCATGTTATAGTTGATGGCTGGTATTATTTTCCAGCACCTAACACAAAGGATAAACACATATATATAGGATCTCTTTCACCGACTTACATAATTTCTAAGTTCTTCTAAATGTATTTTATTTTACAACAGTTTTTCTTGACTTTTCTTTGCTGCATGTGTCACTTCCGGATGCTTTTTCTTGCTGGACATTTTCTAGATATTTCTTTTGCTCACCGAGTCTCTGGAGAATGAGCATCAACTTTCAACATAAATATTCCATTAGTTTTGGTAGAAATACAGAAGACGAAGGTTTTCATGGCATGCATGCTGGATACAAAGCAAGGGACAGGGAGACCAAAAACGAAAGTAGAAACAAGAAGAGAAAACCATGAACACATACGTTTTGCTCCAGCCGACAAAAGCCGTCATTTTGCTACAATGCCCTAATTTCGTCTAAAATTAAAATTAATACTTGGATCTCTATTATAATTAATAATTTTGCATTTTTTGTATTTAGTTTGGATTAGTTAATGTGGAACACTAACATCTTCAGTTTTATATGAAGGTTAGCAAGTAAAACTCTCATTTTGCTTAAATTTTCTCAAAACAAAAAAATCATTTAATTGAATATTTTTTGATAAATTTTCATTTTTTTCAAGTTGGATGACTAAAATTGTAACCCTTAATTTCTTTTCCTTGTATTATGTATTAATTTTGTATTATTATATTACTTATTTTCAGTTTTTATATTTATTTATACTTGTAATTAAACATGAGGTTCTACCAAACGGATTTAATTATTGACCTATTGATCTAATTATCAAACCAATTTTGGTAATACGTACATAATAACACATTTTTCTGTCTTTTTGTGCCACTAGGCTTGGAACAGTGATTTTAATTAACATTATTAATGCCTTAAAAATATTATTTAATAGTCTGCAGCCCAAAAGTGTGTTAGGCTAAAGTAGTTAAGCTATCAGAATCATCACATCGAGAAACTCGAAGTGATCGGAAAACTAAAGATATAATTAGGATAAACATATGTAACAAAAGTTACAGAAAACAACTCCAATAGGGAAAAATTGCTTCTCGTGCGAGTAGGCCAAACATTTTCTTCTTCTTTTTTTTAAAAAAAATAAATATGGCCATATTAAAACAATTTTAAATTAAGGTATTAGAAAGCATATTATGAGCATGCATCAAATATAGTTTCAAATCTGTGTTATCATTCTTCAAAAAATTAAAAAATTGTTTGCATAAATTCACAATAAAAATTCATAGGTTATTACCATTTACTCTTTCCTCATTTTCTAAACCTATTAATTTTTTGGTGATTACAGTGCAAATTGGAATGGATTGATTTTCCCATCACCATTAAATGGTGTCATCATCTTTCTCGTGAACACGTTGGGTGTTTTTCTCCAAATTCAATATCAACCGAGAAAAATCTCTCCATTTGATGAGCATAGCATCATTAAGTGGGAATTCTACCTCACTCTATCAATTTATGCCACGGGATTGATATCAGAAGTTAAGCTTCAAGCTTGCAACTCAAGCTATTATTTGATCATCAAAAGATTTACTCTATTATTCGGAGCTTTTCTTGTTGTATTGCTGCTAATAATCTTACTCCCACTGTTTGGGTGGATCACATCAATCTTATGGGCAGTGTTTATGGTCGTTGCCGTAACCAAGTCGTATAAACAAATTTATCAATCGTTTCAACATGTCTTCTCAGTTGCTAGTGAAACTATAAGAAGTTTCATTGAAACGGTACAAAACCACCTACCTGGAAATGAAGAAAATGAGTTGCCTAGTGGGGAAGAAAGTCGCTTTGCTTGGAATGAAGAAAATGACTTGTCTAATGGGGAAGAAAACTGCAATGATGGGGGTCAAGAAAATTACTTGCCCATCTGAAGTTGTAATTTGATATTTTGTAAATATTTAAGTTCAATGATATGTGTACTTAGAATATAGAACTTAGGTTCTTGAAGTCATGTTACTAGATGTTAAAAACTATGAGTAACCCTTGTACTAGTGATTGAAAGTAAGTGAATGAAGTCAAGTAAGAGAAAAATAGGAAGTAAATTTTCTTTAAAAAAATCCTTTTTAACAGAAAGCTCCTCCTCTTCCTCTAACACTTCTAGATTAGATTTATTTATCAAAGTCTAGCTATCTATCATAAAGTTGAGTAATTTATATTTGCTGTTGAACTTTGATTTATAAACTAAGTGATACTGTAGCTTTCCCATCAGCTGTCAAGTTGACAAGTTTAATTTGCTTCTTTTCTTCTACTTTTTCTAAAATATAACTTTTTCTCAATTGAGACTATTATCCTCGCCGCAGACAAATGAGCCTAGGATAAGGATATTGTGTGTAAATTAAATTATACAAGCACCAAGAGTAAAGAATATAATTTTTCTATTTTAGTTTCTAAAATAGGAATTACGTACATAGGCGCCCTCATTGATTCTTCTTATAATTCCCTCATTTTCTTTTCTGCTGTTGTACTTTCACTACTTTGTTTTATCCCCCCCCCCCCCCTTCATTTTAATATCAGATTCTTTATTTTTTTTTTCCGCTATGGCATTTCACCTCAGATTCAAAAGATAAGATCTGCAAAAAAAGGGATGCAATTGATCAAGAAAGATTTCCTACTCAACAGAACATGGAACTCTACTAAATCCCATCTCTTCATAATTCTTACAGAAAAGATATGACAATTAACTGAAATGGAAATCCAGTAACCTAGCTAGTTTCTATTGGGAGTGGCAAGTCAACTTAAAAGTAATGTTTAATTGACTTTATGTTGGTGATCAGATTTACTCAGTGCCCTATTCAACTTCTTACCTAATGTAGTAATAACTAATAAAAAAGAATATTTCCCAGCGTTTACCACTTCCTCTATATTTCAACAATGCAAGGAAAATTATACAATATCAAGAGATTATGTCCATTGATGCACCGCCAAGAGTGGGGTGACAATCTTGACCTATGTTTTATTTATATTAATATATATAATTTTGGGTTTTTTTAAATTAGTCATTATCATCTTTATATTGTCCCTCTAACTTTTTATTTCTTGCTTTTTAAAGAATAATAAGATGTTTTAAACTTATCAATATTTTTGTATTTAAATCTGTCAATTAGCTTTTAAAGTGATAATGAAATAATAGGTTAAAATTTTTAACTAATTAATTGTTTATTTAAAAAGTAGTTAATGCCTGTATGTCAAGATACTATAGTATTATATAACTCATTTATGATTTTGTTAAATTCTATCTGATAATTTAATAAAATGAATTTAAGGATTTATTAGATATGATCCAATGATGAGAAACTTATGTTATTTGCATTAAGTTTTACGTTTAATATTTTGTACTATCATATATAAAAAAAAAAATTCTTTGTATATAAATAATTGTTGAACAGTTAGTGGATATCTACTACATTCATTTGAATTTAGGAAAAATTGAAAAATCACCCTAATTATTACCTTTAATTATCATTTCTCTTCTAATCTTTTAAATTTTTACAATTAACTCCAAATTTATATACCCCATTGCTACTTGCCCCTTACTGTCTAAATTACCAGTTATTTTTATCTTTTACATATTAATCGATCCCTCTTTAAACTACATGTACATTCCATTTGAATCTCTCAAGCAGTCAGCCCAACAGAACCCATGCTTTAAAGATTAACTTTGCAATTCAAACTTCGAAGTTCAAACCCATGAAAGATTCACTCCACTTATTAGAATTCTTGTTGCTATATTGCTTATGATCATTTTATTCCCATTTTGTTGGGGATAATTGCTTCGATCTTATATTTAGACCCTGTTTACTAAGGAAATTAATTATAATTAATCAAGTGGTTCCAAGAAAATTTTTATTTTGATTGCTGAATATAGATAAAAATCACCTTCATCTTTGGCACATTGACAATAACCTCTTGCATATGTAGCTATAAATTGCTAATTGTATAGGATATGACCAGTAGGCCCATCTCAAGAGCCCAATGGCTGGATTAGGGGCCCATCAAATAGACCTAAGGACCTGGCTAGCCTGTAAATCCCCTCCCTTCAAGTATGACTCAATTTTTTATTGGTCTTATTGCTCTTTCAGCTTCGACATAACCTAACTTAAGCATCGGAGCACGAGTCCAGCACCCTTGCTTTGAGCCCATTACTTGTTTTCGAATGGTGACTTTCAGACCAACCTAACTTGCCTATGCAACCCAACTTGATTACTCAGCCCAGTATCCAAACCAACCTTCCATCTTAACACAAGCATCGACATTTGGTGCCGTTTGTGGGAACTTTCTTTGGAACCTTCCTAATCCCTCAGCCAACACCTGCCCAAGTAGAGACCCCCACTAAGATGCCATTCACCCTCGACCTTAACAGACAACTGTTAGTAGGGGAATAGGCTAACCCTTCCTATTCCCAAGGAATCATACCTCCTTAAACACACCAAGAGCCTTACCCCTAAGCAGATACCCTACAAATCCTCATGCATAGGATATAATCTCTCAAGCAAGAGAGAGTAGCCAAGAAAGCTAAGCTAGAAGACTTCAGGAGGCAAAAACAACAAAAAGAAAACATGGCTAAATCCCGAGCCCTCCTTAATCTAACATGAGCTACAAGCTCCCCCATTTTAGCAAAGTCCATACATGAACCCTCGCCACACCATCAACCAACTGATGTAAGTAGCCAAACTGAAAATGCCCCCTCACCTCATTTAGTCCATAACCTGAATAGTCGTGGACCCCCAATCACACTCCACTCCATAAGGGTATCTTTTCACCCAACATATAGTAAATTACCTCTCCCACGCCACTTCAAGCAACCACAGCTAGAGTCCTATGATGGATCCACTAACCCTAGAGAGTATATAGAGAATTATAGCATTGTCATGATGTTAAACAGCTCGAGGGAGGAGCTTAAATGCATGGCTTTCCCAACAACATTAAGAAAATCATCTCTGCAGTAATTCTGCGGCCTTCCCCCAAACTCGGTTGCAAACTTTGGTGACTTTAAAAGACTCTTCGTAGCCTGGTTTTCGGTAAGCGTCATGCACCAGAAGACATAAGCCATCATGTTAACCCTTAGGCAGAAAAAAGCGGAGCCTTTGAATGATTACATCCTACTATTCAATGCCCTCTCCCTCTAGGTTCATAACCTGAGTGACTTGGTGGCAATACACGCCCTTCAGTCCAGCCTTTAACTTAATCATTTCCAAGAAAGTTTAACCCTGGATCTACCCGCAAGTTTGACTGAGCCCTTAACTTGGGCGACTAAACATGTCAACCTGGAATAAATCCTAAAAATGTTTGAACCAAAGCCAACTCCTCCAAACATAAGAAACCCTACTAGGATAGAAGGGAACACAGGGGGGGAGATCCCTTATCCGACCTTACTTAACCACATACACTCCACTAAACTACCCCATAAATTGAATAATATCTAAAATTTGTTGAACCAAACTTGTTGGCCTTCCCAACCCAAAACCAATAGTGGGAACAAAAAATAAAAGTACTGCACTTTTCAGCGGAGAAGAAGTCACGACACTGACAACTGCAGACACTTGCAGAACCTTATCAAAGACCTCTTGCAAAAGGGATAACTCCAAAAGTTCCAAGCCGATCTTCTATCCGTAAGTGATTGAGAAGCTTTTGGCTGACGATCCCTATTGTATTCCTAAATGAGAACACACAAATAAAAATAAAAATATTTCCTCGTAGTATAGTGGTGAGTATTTTGATAGGGTGAGCAAAGGTCGTTTTCACTCAGAGATTGTGTTAAGTTGATTAATTAATAAATCAATTAATAAATCAATTTTTGAATTGTAAAAGAGGGGGTTTTGGTGAGAGCAATGTAATCAATAAAGATGAAAGTAACTAAAAGGAATAAGATCAAAGAACACAACAAACAACAACAAAATTAGAATAAAGTGAGGAGTATGGTTGATGATTCACTCTTCTCCATTGGATAATGGCAAATGATCATAGATAATCACTCATTATAATTATAAACATGACAATGTCGTCAACTCTTTATCCTGACTGCTAACCTTAGATAACAACAAGCTCTGTTATCTTAATCTTTCCTTAGCTATTCGGTACATAGGAGAATGCTCCCTACTTACTCCCTATTCACTAAACAACCTAGAAATCACCTCCTATATTTAATCCAATGAAAGTATTAAGATGAGAAAGATAGGTTAATCTAGGCAATAACCTCAAACGCTTGGATCATTTAACCTATGTTATGCTTCATATCATAGTTTTCAAGGACTTGGACTTCCCCAAGCACTACAAAGTGCTACTTATAAATAAGAGAATCAAACTATTACATATTCAATCTTTTATTCTAGTATTAGATGATAACCTAGTTCATTTAGTTGGCCACCCAAACAAAACCAAGTAATAATCATGAATAAATCAAGTAGGAGAACATAAACAACCATTCAAGAGAAGTTGAAAACATCATCAATGAATAAAATCACAAAATCATGTCCAAAGCATTGAGTTCACCCTCAGCCAAGAGGATTTAGCCTTCTAACATCATAAAATTACTCAATACAACAATAAAATCTATGAAAACTATAGAAAATACAAGAAGAATGAAGAAAAGGTAAAAAATGAACTTTTTGAAGACTTCTAAATGGTTAAATCTTCTCTAAGCTCACTCCCTTCAGCCTTCCTCTTTCTCTCCTCCTTTTTTCTAAGCCTTCTCTCTTGTTTCCCAAATGTTAGAATAGGTAAATGAAGTGAAAATCATGTTTTTAAAATGATTAAGTGTGCGTGGTCGCTGTGGCTTGGCTTCGAGGTGTTGCAGCATCCAACCCTAGAAAGTAATGTGGCATATTAGCTATAGGCACTGCAACGCCCAACCTTCTATCATTTGGGGCTATGGCGTTGAACCCTAGGTAAGAATCTTCATATTTTGGGTACCGCAACACTATCTCAGGGAACCTGGGCACTGGGCTCTCGAGTCTGAAACCATTTTTCTTCAATTTTAAATGCCGCGATGCCCAAGGTTGACTGGGGCACTAGTTTATCTAACTTTTGACCCTAAATAGGTTTTTTGAGCTCTTTTCCCCAAATACTTGCTTCTATAATTTGCCAAAACATGCCTAACTTGACTCACTTCTTCTCATAATTGTATTTCCACTTCAAAACACCTACAAAGCATAAAATTAAGCTAAGAACATAAGAAACTCAAGAATAAAGCAATTACATGCAAGAGAATCATCATAGAAACATGACAAAATATGCACTTATCAAATTCTTCCACACTTAACCTTTGCTTGTCCTCAAGCAAACTAAAACAACAAACTAAACAACAAGGGATTCAATACACTCTTGCTAGCTCTTAACACTTGCATTTCACCAAATCCATGAAGTCAGTGATCAAAGAATCAAGGAAACATCTCAAAATTCTTCAAGGATTTTAAGAAATACAATATCATTCACTAATCATCTATTCAAGTGTGTGTGTGAGTACCTTACACTTTGCAAATCCAGGATTCCATATGCAAATAAGCAATAATCACAAACAAGCCTCTTATTTTGTTTTTGATTTTTTTCATTATGGTAGTTAGTACTAGGACGTGGGTCATCGTTTGATGTGAGGACTTCATACCTTTTGGTACAAAACCCTAGCTACTCAGTAAACCGTAATCACTAGCATGCTTATAGTCTAAGTGCCATTTGACGTGAATGCCTTCCACTTTTAGTATGAGTGCCTAGTTACTAAGCACATAAAACCATCAAAGCATAGCCCTCCCTTTATTTTCTTTTGTTTTTCTTTTCATTGACAACTTGAGGAAAAAATTTTCTACTCATGTGCATACAACTTTTCCAGCATTACAATGTATAAAGCATAAGTGTACTAAAGGTTTGATCAAAAGTTCATGAATCATAATATACTCAAAGAACTAATTGCAAAATTTTTCAAAATTTTCTCAACACGATGAAAACACAACTATCATGTCATTAGATACTTCACAAAGTTAATAGCTAACAAAGAGCATATAAGTCCACAAAACCTAAACCTTTCCCCCACACTTATCCCTTACATTATCCTCAATGTAAGTTTAAATAACTCAAATATCATAACCATGGATGGGAGAAAAGAATAGCAACGACAAACAACAATAAGTATCATAAAATGAAAAAGAGTCAGAAATATCTCATCTGATTGAATTGGAGTGTTCTCTTTCCTTCGGTTTGCCTCTCGAGAGTGCTTGGTTTAATGTCTCAGCCTGACGTGGACATGCAAGGTTACTCTTTAGTATAATCTAGTTCCTCTGTAGAGAAATTCTCATAATATGGCTTCAAGCGATGTCCATTCACATTAAATACCTTCCTTTTCTTAGAACTTTCAATCTCTACTGCACCATAGTTAAAAACATTAGTGGCAACAAATATGCCCATTCAGCGAAGCCTTAACTTACTAGGAAACAATTTCAATTGGGAATGATATAAAAGAACTTTTTGGCCCACATTGAAATGTTTTCAAGAAATATTTTGGTCATGAAAGGCCTTGGTTTTTTACTTGTAAATTCTTGAACTTTCATAGGACTCATTTATGAGTTTATTTAATTCTTGCAATTGAAGTTTTCTATGAGTTCCCATTGCGTCTAACTCCATATGGAATTGTTTAATTACTCAATAAGCCTTATGTTATAATTCAATAGGTATATGGTATGGCTTACCATAGATAGGGCGATAGGGTGATATACTAATGGGTGTTTTAAAGCAGTTCTATATTTCCACAAGGCATCATCAAGTCTCAAACTCCAATCCTTTTGGGATGGGTTGACAATCTTAAGAATGGACTTAATTTCTCAGTTGGACACTTCTACTTGTTTGCTGGTTTGTGGGTGATATGGAGAAAATATCCGATGAGTGATGTCGTACTTTCTTAGCAAAGCTTCCACAGATCGATTATAGAAATGGGTTCCTCTATCACTAATGATTGCTCTTGGTGTGTCAAACCTAGAGAAAATTTAGGAGTTGACAAAATTCACAAAATCTTTAGCATCATTAGTTTTGGTGGCTTTAGCTTCCACCCATTTAAAGACATAATCTACTGCAAGAACTATATATAGATTTCCAAAACAAAGGAAGGGTCCCATGAAATCAATACCCCACACATAAAAAATTCCCATGATTAAAATAGGGTTTTGGGACATTTGATCTTCAGGCCTTATGTTACCTGTCCTCTGACATTTATCACAAGCTTTGTAGAAGGTATAAAAGTCCTTGAATAATAAAGGCCATTAAAAACCACAGTCTAACATCTTGAGAGCCATATTCTTTGCTCTAAAGTGTCCTCCACATGTGTATGAGTGGCAAAAAGTTATTATAGAATGAAATTCCAATTTAGGGACACATCTTCTTACCACTTCCTTGGGCCTCGGGCAAAAAGTTAGTATAAAATGAAATTCCAAGTTAGTATAGTATAGAATGAATAGTTGAGGTCAAAACACCACCAATTATGCACACCACTATTTCCTTGGGCCTCGAGGATAAAGCAAAAAACCAAGGAGCTGCACTGAACTATAGAGGTTCATATGGTGAGAGGAAATATAATATCTCAAAGGAGAGATTATATAAACCTCTTGAATTTACTAGAACTTATCTTGCCAGAATTAGGCATGGTAGCACTGTGCAAAGAGGACCACAGATTACCTATCTCCATAATCATTTATATTATCTTTCACACATAAATTTTCTTTTAAAGCACATTGGAAAACTATCTCAATGAAGATCCAACATGCTCATTCCCTGAATATTTGGAAGCAACCAACACCTCATCTACCATTCTTCTTGCAAGTCAATAGAACTAACAGGGTGTACAAGGCAAACTTAAAAAACTTAATCAAAACTTATACTCACTATAAAAAAGGTTAGCTATTCAAGTCTTTCCCCCAAGCAGGACCTCACTAAATCACGAGACTATCAAAACAAAATTCTAATTTCAACACTTTTCTTGTCCTAAATTTCTCATAAACTAATTTCAACACTTTAATAAGTTATAAATAAAATGTGTTGCTTACCTCAAATTCTCAGCACCGAAGCACGTGAACATCGTTAATAGAAGATGTGCAGAATAATTCAATGAAAAGAAAAAGTTGACACCCTTTTTCCCCAACGGATATATCTATTAATTAATATTTTTAACATTGTTTCAGAAATATAAATTTTCCACTAATTGTCTGACATAGATTCATAACTCTTGCTTGGTTATATGTTAATTAGGCCTTGGATGCCTATGAATACAAAGTGTACTTTAAAAGCTAGCTTGTTTGCTATGGCTCTCTTAAGCTCATGATTGCAAAGTTGAACATTGAATATAAACTGTACTCTAAAAAATAATCTGGGGTTGAGCTATCAAAGACAACACCAATATGAGAGCTTTCCTAGCTAGCTAGTATTATCAACTACTACCGCAGCTGATGTGGTTAATTCTAGCCTTAGTGAAAGATAAGAGTGTACAGTGTAATCCCTAACCTTATTGACAACAAGGAGCATAAAGGTTCATGGACAGATTCCACCACAGGATAATAATAAATGGAGAGAAAAACTAGAAGACGGAGAAGAACCAACCTGATGATAAGAAGACCTACAGCTGATGTAGACCAATGGCTTGACCGTGATAGCTAGCAATTTTTGAAGATAGCCTCGGTGGGAGAAGAGGGAAAGTGGGAAAGGGGGAAAATGAAGAAGAAGGGGAAAGCGCAGAAGGGGAAAATGAAGGGGAATGGGAAAGCATGAAAGGGGACAATGAAGGGGAAGGGGAATGGGAATGTACGGTGCCGTTTTGGCACAAATCAAAGAAAAAGTATACCAGTAAATAATTATATAATTAAATATAAATAAATATATAATATTAAATAATATAATAAATAAATCTATAAATAATAAGCATTATTCAAAATTAAGATTTTAATATGATTAAAATTATAAAAAGAAATATTTTTAAATATATTTTTTTAAATAAAAAAATTTGAAGTAATTATAATTTTAAATAGAAAAAAATTTTAAGTAATGATATTTTTAAAGTATAAAGAATAATTTTTTTTTAACTAAAAGGGTTTTAGTGACGACATTCTAATTGTCGTCACTAAATCTGACTTTTTTTGCACAATTTTAGGTCCTAAAAAAAAGTTACTTTTAGTGACGACATCATATGTGGTCACAAAAACTCTAGTTTTAGTGATGCGTTAAGGTCGCCACAAAAGGTTTTTAGTGACGACAATATAGTTGTCGTCACTAAATCCTTAATTTTTTAAACTCTCAACTTTCATAAAATAAAAGTTTACTTTTAGTGACAATTTTTGAATACCTTTTGTGACGACAAATGCATGTTGTCACTGAAAATTTAAAATTTTGTGACGCAATTAAAAATTTGTCACTAAAAGTTGTTAACAACTACATTTAGTGATGACATTTAAAAGTCGTCACAAAAAACCTTGTTTTAATGACGACTTTTAAGTTCATCAACAAAAAGTCGCCACTAAAAGTCTATTTTCTTGTAGTGTTCCTGGTGGTCTTTTCAAAGTCATCTTCATCCAGAGAGTTGGTCATGGCTGCTTCCAAATATTCTAAGCCATGTGAATTCAAAACTTCTTGAGACAAAGAATCCATAATATCTATTGCAAAAATAGAATTACAATCAGCTAGATATTTCATTACTTCAAGGATAAGAAATTTTACTTCCTCGCCATCAAACTCTAGTGTAATTGTCTTTGCGGGGACATCAATCTTTGCTCGAGATGTTATAAAAAATGGTCTTCCTAGCAATAGTGGTGTGGTGTTGAGTGATGACTTATCTTCTATGTGAAGCACATAAAGTCGGGTGGGAAAATCATTTCATTTACTTGTATTAAAACATCCTCAACCACTCCTTTCGGATAAGCATTGGATTTATCGGTAAGTTGTATTATCACACTAGTTTATTGTAAAGGGTCAAGATTTAAGGATTCATATATAGAAAATGGCATGACATTAATAGAAGCTCCTAAATCTAGCATAACATGGTCAAACCTAGTGTAATTTATTGTGCAAGGTATCATAAATGTTTCCAAATCCTTACACTTAGGTGTAAGCTTTCTCTGAAGGATAGCTGAGACATTCTCGTCCACACTGATTTTCTTATTTCCCTGGAGCTTTCTTTTGTAAGTACACAGTTCCTTCAAGAATTTTGCATATCTAGGTACTTGCTTAATGGCTTCAAGAAGATGTAACTTAACCTTAACTTTTCTTAAAGTGTCCCTTATCTCCCTCTCCAGTTCTTACTTTTTGTTCTTTGCAAAATGAGTAGGAAATAGAGGTTTTGTCACATATGATAGAGTAGGGGGTGATGGCTTTAGATCAACCTTGGTTGATTATGATGATTGGATAGGTGGAAGAGCCATATGGGTATCTTTATTGTTCATTAAGCCTCTCATTGATTCATGTATAATGGTAGTATTGTAGTTGGACATTTAATTTCCCTTCCACTTCTCAAGGTTACTACACTAGCATTTTCCCTCATATTTCTTTCCGTATGTGAAGGCAACTTTCTTGAACCTTGAGATTCCAAGTGACTTACAACTGTTGCCAATTGACCCATTTAGCTTTCCAAGTTCTGGATACCTATCCTTGCTTCTTGTTGAAACTGCATGGATTTTTGTTGAAACTGGATAGTGTTGGAAGCAAGAGCTTTCATAAGATCCTCTATTGATGCTCTAAATGTCTGAGGAGTCATTGGAGGTCTCACTTGGCATAGTTCTTGTGGTCTTGTTTGAAAACCTAGCGGTTTTGACTGTGTTGTAGCTGGCTGATTACCCCCATAACTGAAATTTAGGTTATCTCTCCACCTTGGATTGTAGGTACTAGAATAGGGGTCATATTTTCTTTGATGCCCTTGAAAATTCCCTAAGGCATTGGTTTGTTCTGAGCTACCCTTTTGTAATGAGGGACATATATCTGTTCGATAGCACTGTATGTAACAAATTCCACACAAAAGCACTTGCTATTTATTTCCCCTATCATCCTACTAACCAATGAAGCAAGCTTATTCATTTGTTGCTCACTAAAATATGCTTGAGCTCCACTGATTTGTTGGGTAAGCATATTATCTCTAGTGCTGAAATATTTGCTATAAGATATCTAGCAACCTCAAGTGTTTTATCTGCTAGCACACCTCCACTTGCAGCATCTATCACACTTCTATCTGAACGTGCCAGCCCTTCATAAAAGTATTGAATCAAAAGTTGTTCATTTATATAGTGATTGGGGCATGTCATGCACAACTTTTTCAAACATTCCCAATATTCATAGAGAGATTCTCCACTAAACTATCTAATTCCACATATATCTTTCCTAATATAGGAAGCCTTAAATGTAGGAAAATACATCTCAAGGAATAAACTCTTCATTTCAGTCCAAGTGTTTACCATTCCTGATGAAAGGTAATAGAGCCATCCTTTAGCTAAGTTTGCTAATGAGAAAGGAAAAGCTCTTAATTATATTTGCTCAAGTGACACACCCTATGGTTTCATCCCTGAACAAACTACTTTAAATTCCTTAAGGTGCTTGTTTAGGTCATTTCTTGCCAAAACATGAAATTTTGGTAGAAGGTGGATTAGTCCTGATTTAAGCTCACAAGCCACCTCAAGTTCAAAACACTGAATAGATAGAGGTTATTGATATAACAATGGGTCTCCCAACTATTTTAGAGTCTTGTTATTTCCCTTCATTGCAATCTACTTAGAAGGTTTAGATAAAACTGATTGCGAAGCTGATGCAATATGAACTTCAAGAACAGTAGGACTTTTAGAACCAAGTTCAAAATGTTGGATAGGGTGGTGCATGTGGGAAAGTGGATATCTTGCAAACTCGTGACTTGTACAAAATTCTCTAATTCTTTGGAGTTGCAATTCAATATCCTCTTCAGACATACACCTGAATGAAAGAAACAAACAAAAAAACAAACAAATAAAGAATAAAAGAATTGAAAACAAGAACAAAGTAACTAATCAACTAAAAAATCAATCCCTGTTAACAATGCCAAAATTTGGTGTATTCTTAAATAAGAACACAAATAAAAATATAATCTTTCTTGGTAGTATGGTGGTGAATATTTTGATAGGGTGAGTAAGGGTCATTTTCCCACATAGGATTAGGTTAAGTTAATTAATTACTAAATAAATTAATAAATTAATTTTTGAATTGTAAAAAGGGGGTTTTTGGTGAGAACATAATCAAAGTAAAGATGAAAGTAATTAAAAGCAATAAGATAAAATAACACAACAAACAACAGGAAAATTAGAATAAGGTGAGGAGTATGGTTGAGGATTCACTATTCCTAATTGGACAATGGCATATAATCAAAGACAATAACTCATTATGATTATAAACATGACAATGTCTTTAATTCTCTACCTGGACAACTAACTATTGATAACAACAAGCTATGCTATCATAATCTTTCCTTAGCAATTCGATAAATACTTACTCCCTATTTACTAAACAATGTAGAAGATGCTTCCTAGATTTAATCCAATGAAAGCATTAAGATGAGAAAGATAGGTTAATTTAGGCAATAAACGCTTGGATCATTTAACCTATGTTATGCCTCATATGATAGTTCTCAAGGACTTGGACATCCCCAAGCACGACAAAGTGCTACTTGCGAATAAGAGAATCAAACTATTATGTATTCAATCCTCTATTTTAGCATTAGATGATAACCTAGTTGATTTAGTTGGCCACCCAAACAAAACCAAGCAATAATCATAAACAAATCAAGTAGAAGAACATAAACAACCATTTAAGAGAAGTTGAATATCATCAATGAATAAAATCACAAAATCATGTCTAAGGTTTAAGTTCACCATCAATGAAGGGAATTTAGCCTTCTAACATCATAAGATTACTCAATACACCAATACAATCCATAGAAACTATAGAAAATACAAGAATAATAAAGAAAAAGTGAAGAGGGAACTCTTTGAAGACTTCCAAACTCACTCCTTTCAACCTTCCTCTTACTCTCCTTCTCTTTTCTAAGCCTTCTCTCTTGTTTCCCAATTGTTAGAATAGGTAAATGAAGTGAAAATTGCATTTTCAAAGTAAATCATTATGCACAGCCACTGTAGCCTGGCTTCGAGGTGCCACAACGCCTAGCCCTAGAAATTAATGTGCCATATAAGCAATAGGTGCTGTGACGCTTAACCTTTTGTCATGTGGGGCTGCAGCACTAAGCCTTGGGTTAGAATATTCACGTTTTGGGCGCTACAACGCCATCTCAGGGTGCCTAACTCTTAGGTCTGGACCCATTTTTATTCAATTTTAAATGCCATGGTACCCAAGGGTGGGCGCTAGGGCGCTGGTCTTTCTGAATTTTGACCATAAATAGGTGTTTTGAGCCTTTTTCCCTAAATACTTGGTTCTATAATGCTCTAAAGCATGCCTAACTTAAATTACTTCTTCTCATAATTGTATTTCCACTTCAAAACACCTATAAAACATAAAACTAAGCTAAGAACACAAGAAACTCAAGAATAAAGCAATTAAATGCAAGAGAATCATCATAAAAACATGACAAAATATACACTTATCAATCCCCGAATCAGGATAAATCCCTCAAACATCAATCACATCGGGGCAACTGATCACCAAACAGGACAGCAACCAATTAGGACCCTTGAAGAAATATGATCGGAGTCATCAACATGGTTATAAGCTAGTTCGCAAGGGGAGGACCCTCCTAATCTTGTAGAAAGAGGCACCAAAGGGCCATTGAGGGCAAGAAACATGAAACCCTTTACTTAACCACCAAAAAGTACAAACCAAACCCCTTAATCAGCTTCACCAAAGAGGATTATGACACCATTGTTAGAGACTATGACAACCTAATGGTCATAAGCTACTTCATAGCAAACTTCAAAGTCAGGAAATTCCTGGTGGACTAGGGAAGCTCAACAGATATGCTCTTCAACACCTTCCTTAAGCTTAAACTCCTCAGCATGGACCTCATCTTTTATCTGAGAACCTTGGTTGATTTTTTTTGGCACCCATGTAGAAGTTAAAGGCATAATCAAGTTAAGGGTAACCCATGGAGAATACCCTGACTTAACCAACATAGAAGTACAATTTTTTATTTTCAACTGCCTCACAACCTACAACATTATCCTTGGTCAGCCATCTTTGAACCAGGTCCATGCCATAGCGTTCATTAAGCACCTGCTGCTAAAATTCCCTACAAAAAGGGGGACTGTGGGGTTAGACAAAGGCGACCAACCTAAAGCAACAGTGTGCTACAATACTAATTTAAGTGCAGACCATTAGAAACTGAAGCGAGGACAGCCAACTATAGCTTGTACAAGCCAAACCCATGTATAAGAGCTTAATGCTTAGAAGGAACAAGACAACTGCCCTACACCCGAAGGAGACTTACAAGTAGTTCAAGTCGGCCAAGCTCTCAAACAAATATTTTAAAAGGGGTTAAACATTCCTTCAACAAAATTTTAGATGTTGGCAGAGTTACTCAAAGAAAATTCTATCCTGTTCACATGAAAAGTATCTGATATGCCAGGTATTGACCCTAACTTTATATGTTATAAATTAACAATTAATGCAGGGGCAAAACCAATAAGGCAAAAGAAGCAAACTTTTGGTCATGAACGACAAGCAGCCATTCAAGAAGAAGTCCAAAAGCTCCTCGAGGCAGGGTTCATAAGAGAAATTACATACACAACATGGTTATCCAACATAGTCTTGTTAAAGAAATCCAGTGAAAAATGACGCATGTGCGTAGATTTCACCAACCTGAAAAATGCCTGCCCAAAAGATCAATATCCACTCCCGAACATAGACAAATTGGTTGACAATACCTCAGGTTACTAACTTTTAAGCTTCAAAGATGCCTACTCGAGCTATAACCAAATTCGGATGCACCCCGACAATGAGGACAAGACAGCCTTTGTTAAGGAAAGAGCAACATACTACTACCCGGTTATGCTATTTAGGTTGAAGAATGCCAGTGCCACTTACCAGTGCTTAATGGACAAAGTCTTCAAGAATTAGATAGGAAGAGATGTTGAAGTATACATTGATGATATGCTAGTCAAATCCAAAACAGAAGAAGATCACCTTATCAACTTAGCTGAAATATTTGTCGAACTAAGAGCCATAACATGTGGCTAAACCGACCAAATGCACCTTTGGCATAGAGTCTAGTAAAGCCCTAGGCTTTAGGTTAACTCACCAAGAAATAAAGGCTAATCCCAAAAAAATGTGAGGCAGTCATCAAAATAGAACCCCCTAAATAGTCAAAGAAGTACAAAAGTTAACAGGGGGGATTGGCACACTCACTTACTTCCTGTCCAGGTCGGCTGACAGAGCTCAGCCTTTGTTCCAAATATTGAAAAAGGTAAAAAACTTCCAATGGACCTCAGAATGCCAACAAGACTTCTACCAACTCAAAGAATACCTAACCAAATCCCTAATCTTATCTAAACCAATAACAGGCAAAACCCTTTACATCTACCTCGTTGCATCCAAGCATGTTGTCAGCTCAATGCTTGTCTAGGAAATAGGATAAAACTAATTGCCTATGTATTACACAAGTCAAACTCTCCAAGGATCAAAGCCAAAATACCAAAAGATAGAAAAACCTGCCTTTACGTTACTGTTGTCAACCAGCCAACTTTGACCTTCATTTTAAAACCACCATATAACAGTCAGAATAAACTATGCAATAAGACAAATTCTTCAAAAATCCGATCTGGTTGGCCAAATATTAAGCTGGGTGGTAGAACTATCCTAACATTCAATCACATACAAATCCCAATGAGTAATTAAAGTATAAACCTTAATGGACTTCATGGCTGAACTCACCATAAACCTCCATGAAATTAACCAACAACCTGAGTAGACTCTATTAGTAGATGGTTCATCAAACCTAAAAGGGGGAGGAGCAGGACTAATCGTGGAAGGCCTTGAAGAAATAACAGTTGAACAATTCCTCTTATTTAATTTCCTAACCTCCAACAACCAAGCCGAATATGAAGTACTGGTAGTAGGGTTGCGCCTAGCCAAGCAACTCAAGTTCAACAACGTAAACGTATTGAGCGATTCACAGCTCATCACTAGCCAAGTAAAAGGAGACTACTAAGCAAAGGAATCACAAATGGTTAAGTATCTCGAGAAAGTAAAAACCCTTACCTTCTGCCTAAAACAATTTGAAATCCATCATATCTCAGGAAACAAAAACACCTGAGCAAACCTACTCTAAACTATTCAGTAGTCAAAACCTAGGAAACAACCAAACCATGATTCAGGAAACAATAGCCAATCCCAGCTTCTAAGTCGAAAAATTTAACATCAACAATCAACCTCCAAATTGAATGACTGCAATCAAACATTACCCAAAAATAAGAAATTTGTCATCCAACAAAGCTAAGGCTTGAAAGTTATAGAGAACAGCTAATGTATACTACTTGATAGGAGAGACACTTTATAAACGAGGATATTATACTCCTCTACTCAAATATCTCTCCTCGGAGGAAGCCCAATATATTCTTCAAGAGATACATGAGGGCATACGTTAGCATCACATTAGAGCTCGGTCACTTACAATGAAAACACTATGGATAGGATACTAATGGCCAACCTTAAAGAGGGAAGTTACTAAATTCGTCAAGAAATACAACAAGTGCCAAAGATTCTCTCATTGCTACATAGTACCTCCTACCAACCTTTATACGACAATTAAACTGTGGCCATTCTACAAATGAGGTCTTGTTAAGTCCCCTCCCACAGGGGACTGGCTAGAGGAAATTCCTCATAGTAGTAATAGATTACTTTTCCAAATAAATAGAAGCTGAACCTCTAGCCATCATAACTGCTAAGCAAGCTAAAAAATTTGTTTAAACTTTTATTGTGTGTAGGTTCAGCATCCTACACACTTTAACAATTGACAATAGAACCCAGTTTGCAGATGCAGAGTTCAGGAAATTTTATGCCAACCTCAAAATTCAACTAAATTTCATGTTAGTAGAATATCCCCAGGTAAATAGGTAGGTGGAAGCAGTAAATCAAATAATTTTGGAGGGAATAAAAAAAAGATTAGAACGGACCATGGGCAGGTAGATAAAAGAACTCCCATGGATACTCTAGTCATATAGAACAACTCCACAAACATCGACAAGATAGTGAACAGATGCAAGTAAACTTATATCTCCAGGAAGAAGATAAGGAAAAATCATACCTCAGGATGGTGGCTTACAAGCAAAGAATAGCAACATACTACAATAGTAGAGTTCAGCTTAGAAACTTTGACCAGGGAGACCTTGTCCTAAGAAGGTGGACATCTCCAAGAAACACATATCAAAAGAAAAGTTGGCACAAACTTAGGAAGGCTCTCATCGGGTAAAAGAAGTCCTAGGCAAGGGAGTATACAAATTGGTAACTATCGAAGGGCACTTAATACCCCGCACTTGGAATGTAACAAATCTCAAAAAGTATGAACTTGAATGATTTTGCTCTTCAATGTAGACCTGAAGGACCAAAGTCCTTCAAACAACCAAATCTAACTTAAGAAACTAACGTCCAAAAGCAAAAGTAACCAAGTGAACAATAATCTAAGACCTTTGAAAGCTGACCACATTGAAGAACAATAATTAAGGATCTTTGAAACCGAATGCACACAAAATCAAGGCTCTTTAAAAGCCAACCATGCCAAAAAAAAAAAAAAAACTAACCACATGAAGCATTAATCATCAAGGCTCTTTGAGAGATGACCATATAGTTCCAAGAGTTTAGGCAAAAAAAATCTAATTACAAAGAAGAATATACCAAAGAAAGGTTAAAATACACAGTAAAAGGCTAAGTTTCATGGTAAGCTATCTAGTCCGACGACAAATTAACATCTTCCCTAGACTCTGAAACAAGGAAGGCTGGGTCATCAGCACCATTGTCAACTGGCTCAACAACCTTTCCATCCCTCACCATCTTAGAAGGATCCAAGTCGTCCAAAGGGAAATTAGGACCAAAAAACTTGACTTGGTTACAACACTACTTAAAACCCTCGGTAAAGGCCATTAGATAACTTGAGCTAATCTTTTTCTCGGCACATTCCTTCATTCTCCCCTCAGAAGATCAGGTACATCTTAACCAACGATTATCCTTAGCTAATTTGGTTGTTAAGGCCTCAAGCATTTTCTTTGAGGGCTTCAAACCCTCCTTCGCCTATTGGACTTCCTCTTCATGCTCAACCACCTAAACTCGGGCAATAGTCACCCCCCAACTCCTTACAGCTTTTATGAGCCTTTCCCTTAGATCATAAATTTCATCCCTAAAGTAAATGCCCTTATCAACAAAACTGCTTATACGTTTCTTTAATTCCTTAGCCACCACCAAACCCCGAGCATGATTAGTGATAGCTTGTCAAGATAAACAAGAAATAAAAGCTGAGCTCAACTTCTGAGCATATGAGGATAGTAAAAACTCAGTTTTTATCAAGGAACCTAAATCTAATCTATTGTTCCAAAGAGACACCATAGGATAGCCAACTTGGTGGATAACATTAGCAGCAAAACAAGTAGAAAAGCCTGCACCTTGGCCGCCAAACTCCTCAAGTGAAATGGTTCTGAACTCAAGACTAGAGGACCAACCTCTATCATCGACACTGTGAGTGGCACAGTGATGTTTGGATGAAACCGGGCATTTTCCTTTAGATGAACCATTAACCTCAGTTGGCATTTTTTCATGAGCAACTCCTGCTTCGCTTATAGGAACTGTTGTTATGGGAGTGACAGAGGTCACCTTTGAAGATTCAACCTTGACCTTGCACAAGCGAGTTAGCTTAGCTAACCTGTTCTTTCTTCGATAGAAAGAAGAATGCCTATAATAAAAATTGAAATTAGTAACTACAAAAAATGGCGTAAAATGACAAAATAGCCAAGAACCTATTTATCAAATCCCAAACCTTAAGCTTAACATCTTAAGCACACTCGCTAACAAATAAACTGAGACTCAATATCATCTCCTAACCCTCGACATCAAAATCGCTAAAATCCTTAGCTTGGCCTTTATGAAAATGTGATATCCACCTTAAAAGAAAGCGAGGACACCCAGTCTCATATAAAAAAAATGAAGGCTCGTTGAGAGCTGACCTTAGGAGTAGTGACCTGAAAAAATTGATTTTTTCACTCCTTAGTAGATTCTTCAAAAGGATTCATTAGAGATTGTCTTGATCAGGCAACAAGATATAAGAACCACCTACCTCAGTTGGGATCTTTTAATAGAAAAACATGACAACCTCAAGGACGAATCTCGAGTAAATTGCAAAGGCATTGAAACCCTAGCAAGAACCCCCAACCATTGGAATGAAGTTGGGTAGGGGCAATATTCATCGCCATAAAAAACTCCATCCTAAACCTAGATAGAGGTAAGGTGACACCAACCTTCTCAACGAAATATAAATTAAATACGAAGAACATGTTTTTACAACAACAATCACAAACCGTTGCCCAATAAGAACCAAAACACGTGTTGTAAACACCTAATTTTGTCCAGGTATCCCTTAAAAAAATTGATACTAATAAATTTTTCTTTAAAATAAATAATGATGATAATAAAAATAAATAATAAATAAAAAAGTGAAAAAAATCACAAAATGAAATTAAAAAAATGATAAATAATAATAATAAAAGAAAAGAGATAATTAAGAATAAAAATATAATAATAAAAAGGAAATTATAACCAAAGAAAAAAGAAGAATCAAAGGGCCTAAATTCCATTTTTTCTTGTTTTTTTGGTAGCCTATCACCCTCAGCCTAATCACCTAACCCATATCCACCAACTCTGACCTGGTTTAAGAAGATAACCCGACCCGAACCCTCACTTAACCTAAGCATTTCCAAAACCCTAGCTCAGATGCTTCTTCTCAACGATGCTCCTTTTCCTCTGCAGTTGTCCGCTTCTGATCCCTTCATCTGTACCTCATGCTTACAACTCTACCTTTACGCCACAGCAGAACTTTTTGGTTCCTCAGTATGCCAAGCTTTTTTGGTTTTCTCTTGCCCGTGGCAGCGTAAACACACCCAATTCTTTTGCTCCACCACCATCACTCTGTTTCACAGCCACTATTCCCTCTACACCTACCCTACCTTAGCCATCACCCCTAATGGAAACCCTATTGACTTTCCTCTTTTGCTTTCGGCTAAGTTAAGCCTAGGTTCCCTTTGGCCATAATCCCTATGTTTTGCTCTATGGTGTAGGTTTGAAAATGACCTTCAGGAGGGTTGCCTCGACTATAATAGAGAAGGAAGCCGATATGAAAGGGACAAAAAAAAAAGGAAGGCAAAAGGGAGAAGATTTTCTTTTGAAAATTTCATAAGAGAAACAGAGAATGAGCCAAATTTCGTAGGGGATCAACATTCGTAGGCATTGATATCTTCGTACATTTAGGGATTTGGTAAGGCAAGGTATTTTTTGTTGTTGCATCAATTGTTAAACTTGCCTAGGATGAAAGGTGTTTGGGGTTAGCATGTCTTAGGTTAGGATGTTCCTTTGGCTTTGGACAAGTTGAATCAAACCAAGAGGTTTAGATTTTGTCGGCTTACATCTGTTGTTTCGATCACGATTGGCTGAAGCATATTGTAAATTTGTTGTTTGGTTGGTAAATTAGAATGAATTTCTAATTCTAATTTTGATTTTTGCCTAATAAAAATCAAACTATGTGATATTAATATCTACTAAAACATCTCCTTTTATCCTTGTTCGATTGTTGCAGACCAATATGTTTCAAAATTCAGGCAATGGTGAATGTTGTTCAGCTATTTGCTTGTATCTATGGTTAAAATGTGTCCTTCTAATTTGTGTTTCATTATTAAGAACCGAAGCATGTGTGTCTGTTTTATTCCTTGTTTAGTTGAGACATACTTGTCCTGCTGGTTGGACATTACAAATTTGATCATAGGTTTTCCTATTTGGTGGAGATATACTATCATATATTTTTTTTTGTCTTTATAAGACAAGTTGTTTAGTGTTTTTTGGCCAATGCTAATCAAAGTATATTATGTTCCTCTCTAATGGGTTATTGTTTGTATTTCATTTCTGGTTAGGATTAAAGCATGTCTCCAGGTTCCCATATTTGCAATTAATGTATATTTCTCTAGTGGTTGTTTCCTTTTAATTTGTGTTTTGTTATTTATAATTCAGACTTTTTTTGTTTTGTTGTGTTGATGGTTGAAATATGATGGAAACAGATTCTTTCAAGTTGTAGTTTAAGCATATCGATGTTTTACTTTTGTTGTTCCTTTAGTTTGTATGGTTTTGATTAGGTTTTTTGTTCTTTATTTGTTATTTAATTAGAACTTTCAATGGAGTTAGTTGTCTTTAGTATTTTAAAATATATTGTATGGTTTTGATTAGGTTTGTAACGTTTATCATTTTTCGTGTTGTGAATTTTTGCCATCCCATTTATCATGTTATGGCAATTATGAGTTGGTTTGGGATAATAAAAAGAGCGTTACCCCATTTTTTAGAAAAAAATAATAAATTGTTTTTCTTGGGTTCCAAAGCTCAAAATATTTTATCATAATTAAAAAGCTAGATCTCTATTAGGTTCCAATGGCTTGCATAATGAATAAATTAGAATCCTTGAGGTTAAGAATTTGGGGCTCTGAAGGCTCAAGTTCATTAGACTCTAAAGGTCTAAAAGTTTTTTTTAGAATAAACCAAGGAAGAGGAAAAGGGGGAAGTTCACAATGGGGTTTCAAACATTATGGGGGGAATTATTCTCCCATTTTGTTAAGCTATATGTGGAAATTTACTTTCCCATATTGTCTTGATCCCTCTAAGGATTTTGTGTGAGGATTTATTCACTCACAATATCCAAAAATTATTTTTTGCCTTATGGAAGGGATTATATACCCTTCTTAGGTAAATTCTCATCAAATTAACTTAAACTACGTGGACCTTGATCCCTTCAAGGGTACATAGGTGCTTACACTGTAAGACATGTCTAGTTCTCTCACTTCTTTATTTTTTTTTCTAAATTGCTATAATAAAAGGGGTAATTAATTCAATTAAAATACAAATTTTTTAGCACAAATATCTAGGGTAACCATCCTTAGTAATGGACGTTGTAAGGTGCCTTACACCTTTCCTATGTGTAAATAGACTCTCAAACCCTTCCTCTGGTTCCAAGGGCTAGTATTTGGTTTCTAAAAGATCCTAATTATCCTTCTAATTATTTGGTGGCGACTCCATTTTTTATCTCTGTGATTTTTTCCTTTTGTCTCCTTAAGGTCATGACAGTGCCTTTTTTTCAACTGTCACGTTGTGACAAGTGTTAGGACAAAATGTCTTCGTTCACCCAATCAAACAAAGATCCATCGCCTACCTCCTACCAGAAACTCCAACTTCCCCTATAGGGGAGTAACAGAAAGGAAGTGACTTTGAGCTCGATATTTCCGACCTCATCTTCTCTAACCTAGAACAACCAAAATTAAATGTTTTAGCCAAGTGGTTGGTCCGAACTTCGCCTGAAAATAGCTAACATCTAGCCATTTGAGCAACAACCTCGACCAAACCCGGTTTGATAACCTATAAAAGGGATCAGGGAATGGCCAACTCAAACCAACTAACTTAAACATCAAAAAAATCAAAAGAAGGAACTAACCTTGGTAAGTAGAGAAAGCATGAGCACTAAAAACAAGAGCACAAGAGATCTCCAGGAACTGTGCCAGAGAACAGTTGAAAGTGAAAACAAAGAAGTCGTGATAGCATCTTCCTATTTATAGGAATCCTAAAACAAATCCAACAGCAGGACCCATTGTATCCAACGATCAAAAACAAAAGAGCAGAGGCTCATGAAGCACAAAAGTCACATTAAGCATAATCCAATGACTCACAATAAAGGATCTAACGGCTAAAATTAAGGCACCTTATGAACCAAACACCATGAACACAAGTCCCAAAAATCTTCAACCTTAATCGAATTGCTGCTTTCCAACCAAGATTCTTGGAGGAGCAACTTTCTTCGACCTCATTTTTTTAGGGTAAGTGTAGAAGACCTGACTAGCAGGCCCATCTCAAGGGCCCAATAGCTAGATTAGGGGCTTATAAAATGGACTAAAGAACCTATGGCTAGCCTATAAATACCCTTCCCTCATATGTGACTCACTTTTTTACTGGTCTTATTGCTCTCCCACTTTTAGGTCAGACAGAACCTAACTTAAGCATCGAAGCACAGGTCTAGCACCCCAACTTTGAGCCCATTACTTGTTTTCAACAGGTGACTTACAGATCGACCCGACCTGCCTATACTACCTGACCTGATAACTCGGCCCAAATATTCATATCAACCTATCGTCTTGGCATAGGCATCAACATTAATCAAATTGAAAGGTGGTTAAATCAACGCAGAGGAAAATACTTTTAAAGAAAACAACATTTTGGATTATAGCGTCTTTAAATGCATCTAAATAGAATTAACCCTTTTTTATTGTGCCTCGTATAAAGCCTATTGCTTTAGGGTCTTGTAGGTGAGTTGGAGTAAGTGAGTAGGCTAAGCCCATAATTTGTATTGGGCTTCTTGTTACGTTTAAATTGGTGCAGGTTTTAGGTGAATAATTGTTTGTTTAGTTGTCTAATGGTAATGTACTGATGTAATTAACATTTGCTCAATAATAAAGGCTAAGCAGAGGTAAGCAAGCGACTAAGTCTTTAGCCAAGTTGTTGAACCACTTGTTTTCTAAGGAAAAAATATTGCCTCTGGGTTTTGCGTATATTTCTATATATCATTCTTCTTGGACTAATCTGATCAGGTATCGAAGCACTAGCAAGAAGGCGCACAAGGGATAAGGGAGATAAGATGGAGGAACAAAAGTATATATAAAAAATAAGTGAGAGGAATGAGAATAGTAAAAATGTGTTGTGCATGTGAAGTAATATTACTCAATTAAATCACACGTTATAAAATAAATAAAAACATGTTATTAATCAATTTGAATCACAACTTATTTAGGCCTCTTAACTAATTTTTCTATTTAAAACCAATAATAATGTCATGAAAGAATTAAAATGTATTGGCTCTAAATGTATAAAATATGCAATATTTCAGCTCAATCAAGCATCTAAATAGTACCTGTCATTCTTCCATTTATACTCTTCTTATAGATGTGGAGCAAAGCTTATGGTGCAAAATTGCTAACTGATTCATTTGGAAGGTCAGTCTCTCTCATATGATACATTCTCTTTTTCAAAGGAAAATAATAAATATGTTCGTTTTCTAGAAATGGGTGATTAACTATGGTAAATAGTATAATAGTTTAATTTATTGAAAGAAAAGAAAAAAAAAGTACAAGGAAACAAATAAATCAGGGTAAGAAGTTGTAATTAATTTAACATATATTTAATAAAATTAATGTAGACTTAATTAGCATCTTCAAACTTCCTCGTGTTAATATAAATCGGTTCCTTTCTTCAAGCATATGATAAAGCTGAAATTATGATGTAAACTTTTCTGATGTCAAGCTGTTAATCATAGCCATAGCCTTGTAAACGTGATGCAAGACATCTTTTATGAAGATAATGTTCAAATTTATAAATGTAAGACTAACCCTTTTGACGGGTCACGAAAGAAAACGTTAACCCTATTATTGTGTGAACACTAATTCAAAGCAATTGTTTCACAGTAGGTGTGGTTGTAATTTTGCTTTGCATGAATGAGTCCAAAAAGGGAATATGATTAAGCGGCCATATTCATTTATGATTAAGTCATGTTCTTGTGTGGGCCAAGTGATCAACTTCTCCACAATTGATTTATGATTAAAGGCAAGCTCCTATATGAACAAGACTCAGCAAATGGAGGCTGCAACTGATACATAGGCTATACCAAAAAGGCCCCACCTTCACCCTCAATCTAACCCAACGTGTTATTTATTTTATATGCCTTAAAGTTAAAAGTATATACACACATTTCTCTCATTTTATTTTGTTTCCCACACTTTTAATTTAAATAATGTAATCCTTTTATATTTTAAAAATTTTTAATTATGTGCTTTTATCATATTTTCATTCACAAAATGATTATGTTGCAATTAATTAGTATATTTGCTCCTATTATTATTTATATTTTCATTCATAAAATGATTACATTGCAATTAATCTATTATTAAGTGAAATTACGAATGATGCACATGATTTTATTTTCCCCTCTCATTTTTCTAATATTTGCCAGCTTGATTTCATTTAATGATTTGTCAAATAGTTATACAACGTGAACAACAAGAAGTCTGTGTATGTTAATATGATGGAATAACTTAATTGAAACTTTTAAAAACATAGAAGCACAATATTGTTTAAATTAAAATAAAATGATCAAATTAAAAAAATTAAAACTATATTTAAGTCAACCCAAAAAAAAAGATATTTTTTGTTTTGTTTGAGAAAGAAAATAAGAATGAAGGAATTTTAGTTTTTGGTTTGTTAAGGATAACCAAGTCTATTTGAGTTTCATCCTAATGTGTTTTGTTAAAACACAAGGTTTTAACACAAGTTCAATGTGTGTTTTGTTAAAACACAAGGTTTTAATACAAGTTCTCTATGTCTTTGACAAACTTCCTATCCTCAATTAATCATCAAGTCTTCCGACAAGCTATCCTAGCCTTCTGCTCCGGATACTTTGTCAATTAATTCTGTCTTCTCATACTTTACCTTGTACTCATACTAAGTTTCAGAGGTGGCATCTCATATTAGATCACCCAAGATCCAGAATTGTTTCTCTTGTTCTTCAAAGTCGTAATCTTTCTCTTGATAATAAAATAATATATAAAAATAATATTGGCTAACAACCCATTGTCCATTAGAGAAAGGAAAAGAGAAAAAAAAATAAAAAGACAATATAAGAATAATAATAGCAAATTTGATCTAATGGTTTAACCCCAAACATATATATATATATTAGTATAGTTATATACATGATAAATATTACTTTTGCTTGGTAATTAAAGTAAACACTTTATATCTTTTCACTTCTTAAAAATTCAATGTGAGATTTCATATCAACCTGCAATTGAGGATTTGTTACTACTTGAAACAAGAGAAGAGCCCAACCCCAAACACTAGTTAAGTGGGAGAGTCTTTTCATTTAAGTATTATAATGGATCTCACTTTTGAAAGCCAACATCCAGAAACAACCCACTCCAAGTGCCCACTCTGAACGGATTTCACTTTGGACCTTTCTTGCACCATGTAACCGCTTCTTAGATTTCTCCTTTTGCTTCAGCGGAATCTCAATAAAAGTACCAATTCATTTTACATAATACGCTTATCATGCACCGGCAGGGCCAATCGTATGGAAAGAAGCTATATTGGTTCTTAATCATTGGAGTTTTATAAACTTCAAAGAATTTTTGGACTTTGAAATTCTAATCTTCAACGCCTTTCTCATCCAAATGAGGAATCTCAGTTCTCATTCCCTCTGCCAACTGAAAATCTTGATCCTTTGGAATAGAATTAACTTCCTCCTCATTACCTGCCTCATTATACCTTCCAACTCCTTTGAAATTTCCACTTTGCCTTCATTCATAATTTTGTTCTTAATTAAGCCATTAGGATTCACGCAGATTTTGCATTTTTTTTGTACGTGAATTATTTGCGTTAAAAACTTAAACTCATCAAGTAATGGATTTAATTAAATACGGGGATTTCTCATGCCATTTTTGTGATTTTTGGCACAGCATGGGATTTTTGATAATAATAAAGATTATATAATTTATATGTTAAAGAATCAACAGTAAAGTAAATTATCTATAATTTAGCCTAACTAAGATTAAAATTAAACGAATAATACTAAATGCCTCGAAAATTATATAAAAAATAATATGATTGTCTAAATCAGTTACATATCATCGAGCATTTTAAACAATTAATGTAGCTAAGATAGAAAAAGAATGAAAACACTCCGTTGGTTGGACCTTATTAATGGGCCAGGAAGAAGAGAAATTAAATTAAAAAACGAACTATTCGGAGCACTTAATTACCACAATTCGGAGAAATTATAGACAACTTTTAAGGATAACTTATGACATTTTAAATATTTTAATTACCACAATAGTCTTTAAATTTATTTTTAATATTAATTCTCGTACTATCAAAAAATATAAAAGTTGTCTTCTTTATCAAAATATTGAGATTCTTATTTGTATTCACAATTAGTTATTAAGTTTTCCTTCTAATGATAATATTTATTGATTTATTTTAATATTTGTTTCTATTTATTTCTTTTAAATTCTTATATTTTATTAATAATTATTTTCTTTTCGGACAATAGATGAAGATAATGATAATTTAAAAAATCAAATGGGTATAACATTTAAAATAAATTCAAATATCATTGTTGATGATATTGCTTAATAAATTGATATTTTAATTTATAATGTTGAATTAGTATAATTTTATGATATTATTGTTCTTTTTAATTTATAATTATTATTTATTATGAATAATTTTTTTTGTTGATATATATTTGTTTTGAATAATTTAGAATAAATTTTTATTGACTTTTGTGATTAATTTTCATGTCTTTTATTATTTTTTATTAATTTTTTTAATTAAGACATTTTAAGTTTACTTAAACCTTAAAGCCCACGTGCCGACCTGGACCCTACCCATTTTCTTAAGGCTCAAAGTGTTGGGCTAGCCTAAATTGACCGTTCTAAACAAAATATGATTGCAATATGCAAATATGCAATAAATAAGTTAACGCCCATAACCATGAGCCATCTAACAGGCCCCACCTTCACCCTCTATCCAACCCATCAAGTTATTTATATTTATATTATTATATATATATATTTTTTATATTAATTATATTTTTAATTTTTAAGAAATAATATATATATATATATATATATATATATATATCATATAAAAAAGTAATCATATCTCTTATTCATAAAAAATAAAAATAAATTGACCTGTTTAACTTCATTTTTATATGCTTTAATAATATATCTACACATTTCTCTCATCTTATTTTGAACAATTGTAATCCCTACAAGCATGTTTGTTTTAGCAAAACTAAGTAAAAAAATTCCTTTACACAGAAAATTTCTCATATATTGCTTAAGTATGCATTACCAAGGACAAAGCCTCCAGTTTGATCCTAGAAAGATGCTTGCTGTTTTTCCGAGAATTGATTTCCAAGTCCTTACCGAATTTCACGTTACCAGTATTAGGAAATTATATGAAATATATATTATTTGTACTTCACTTTTAAGTTCTATTATGTTAATTCAAAAAAGTTTTTTTTTTAAGTTTGTTTCAGCAAAATAAAAAAGAAAGGAGGGAATTTTAGTTTTTGGTTGCTTAAAGACGATAAAGAAATCGTAGTGTCTCCTTTGTGGTTCAAGTTCTATATAAAAATGGAATGTTTGGTACATTGACATCTTAATCTTGATATTTTAAATAACATATGACATATAATATATTTGTGTTTGGTATATTATTATTTAAAATTATAATCGACATCTAAAAAAACAATATTTCATGGGATGACATTATTAGAGTATAAGTGATGAGCTAGATTAGTTTGATGAGCTAGCATAGTTTGTTAGTAATAGTCACAGACTATTATGCTTACTTTTTGTTATAGATCCCTTTCTCTTATATTGGTTCAAGTGTATATAAGTGCCTTGCACAGAGATGCATCAGTAATGAGAATTACACTTGTTCATTCCCTTTCATTTCTCTCTTCTTCTGGCTTTAATTTCTTTTCCTCTGTTAAGTTACTTTGATTTCTAATATGGTATCAAGAGATGTAATCCTTCATGGAAATTTCTTTAGTAAGCAATTCAATTCCTGCAAATAGCTCACCTGCTTAGTCAAGATCAGTGTTTGTCCTTGTCACTTTTGCTCATCCAATTTCAGTCAAACTTAAAGATCATAACTTCCTTCCATGGCGTCAACAGAAAACGGTAGTAATTCGAGGTTACAAACTACGAAGATACATTGAAAGCATTGCTCACATCAAGTTGGTGTACCTTCCACCCTTTTGTAATAGCAATTGTGAGCACCATTCCAATTGTCACAGGCTTTACAACTAGACCGAATGTCTCTATTATTTCAAACCTTGTTTGTTGATGGAAACCCTTTGCCACAAGTCTAGCTTTGTATTTTGCATTATGCCATTAGGATTTTCTTTTATCCTAAACACCTACTTGCAGCTAATTCTCTATTTTCTAGAAATTCTACAAGACTCCAAGTTTTATTTCTGTCAAGAGCTTTAAGCTCCTCCATCATATCTTGCTGCTAACAAGGTTGCTGTAATGCTTCCTTAGCACACCTAGGTTCTGCTCTTTCATAATTAGATTTTGTTGTTGCAAGATATGCCTTTGGTTTGAATACTCCTGCCTGGCTCTGGTGACCATGGGATAATAACCAAAGCAAGTAGGTACATATGAATGTTTAGGCTCACAAGTATAGATAGATGCCATAGGAGACACATCATTGGCACTTTGCAGAACTAGGAGAAGTATGAATTGGTTCAGTATTAGGAGAACAATTAGTAGCATTAGGTGAAACATTTAGTGCTGGAGTAATAGGATTATCACTTGAAGATCAAGAACTAGAAGGTAAAGCAAATATATGATCAAAATTAGATGCTATTGGTGCAGAAGTAAAAGTTTCCCTAAAACAAAGGTTATTTTGTGAGGCTATAATAGTATAAGTGGGTGAGAGTACTGTTAAAGGAATGATGGAGGTAACAAATGGTATGTTGACAGACTTTGAATTTTCTGTGGAGGTAGAATAAAAAAGGAAGAGGAGTTTGTCACAACGTGGCAGCCGAAAAAGGTACACTACTGTGAACTTAAGATAAGAAAGGAAAAACACAAAGATTAAGAAAAGAAGTTGCCACCAATTAGTTAAAAAGAATAATTTGAATCTTAAAAAAACAAACACTGGCCCTTAGAACTAAAGGAATGGTTCGGCAGTTTTAAATGTGTATATAAACAAGTCAAGGTTGCCATAAGTATAGGCACTTTTTTCGTGTCCCCATTACCATGTATATAGGGTATATGGGAATTTGAATGTGTAATTAATACAATGCACAATCATTACTTGTACACATTGAAAAGCTTTTCCCATTTCAACCACACACAAGTATATCATTACTTAATTCAGTAAAAAAATAATACATATTTCATCCATTGATAAAAATACTATTACATAAATTCATTACAAAAGGTCACACTACATATTTCATTCACTTACTGCATTCACTACATATTTCATCCACTTACTCACATGATGCCTTTATATCATTGCACAAGTAGAAATGACACTCAGCATTGTGATCAAGTTCAAAATTCAATTAAAAAGGAACACAAACAACTATGCCTAGGCTGGAACACAAACAAAATATTTCAGAGAATTTCATTTATTAGAATTGGTAGCTCAAAGAAAGAATACATTTAAAATACATCAGAAGCTACAAATAACCTTCAACCAATCAAGTTTGGTAGCAATACCCAAGTAGAAGCTACAAATGACCTTCAACCAATTAATAGTGATGCAAGTTTTGAAAACAATACTAAAACAGGTGTTCTGAAGAAGATTTCACATGACAATGACATCAAGGAAAGCCAAAAATCAACATTGTGTCGTTTGGCTCCAGCAAGCAGGTCAAATTATTTATTGTCTTTTTTATTAGCAACTTTTATCAGTTACTTCTTAATTCTAGAATAAGCTGAGTTGCTGATGGCATTGTGCATTCAACCCCCATCCTGTAAGGTGGCAATCGAACATAAAAGTATTCACTTAAAGGTGCATGGAGCATGTTACAATTGAGTTTTACATTGATTTTAACTATTTTCACTCAATGCAGTGAACTTGTAGTTAATAAAGTAATGCTAATGAAAGATAAAGAAATATGAGGTATTCAGTTAAAGTTTTTCTGCAAACCAGAGGACAATAGCCCTTTAAAGTATCAGTCATTGATCGCTGGAACGGAGGGTGTCTCCTTTGGCAGTAAAAAAATTAGTGACATGCAGCTTAGATCCATAAGCAAAGCACGGTGTGTTATGCTTGTCATAACATACATATTTTTTGCGTTTCAATGGTAGACTGTTTCATATTCCCTTCAACAGGGAGAGTTTCAAATCAAGCTACCAGCAAACCCATGAGAGATGAATTAGTATTGCTTGGTGGCAAAGATTACGTTAAAATTTCTAGTGGCCAGATATCTATTCTTGTATTTCAATATTCCATGAGAAGTTTCTTATTTTTGTAACCTCTCTTTACCAATTGCATATGTAATGAATTCGTGGAACGTAGCTTGTTATTTACTATGAATGTGACTGTCACTTTTGTTCATGATCAGGGAGGGTATTATTTCTGATGGTATTCCAAGTGGTGGCAAATTGGCCAGAAATATGCAGTAGTAGAAATTTCTGTGATAAACCTTACAAATTTCAACTTTAAAAATGCATACGTGAGTATATACAACTAAGGTAAAAGAGGACACTACGCCTTTGTTTCGATCTCTTTTCTCCTTTTAATTTCTGCAGCCTGCAAATGCATGTCACAATTATCAACTTAGGCCCATGTAACACTTCAAGATCAGTAACATAAGAAGTAGGAAAATTAGAAGCAACAACAAACAAGTAAACTTATGCAAGCACTCTGAAATAGAAGTTACAGCAGAAAAGTAAATATGAAATTTATCAAGCATAATGGACTTGCGCATGTTCTTCAACTTCAACATCATTATAACAACGATTTCTGCTGCAGAGTAAGCCCATATTTTCAGTTACAAAAGACTGCGTAGAAGATGCACTTGTCAAGCTCCGCCAGAAAGCTGACTGTGTTTAAATGCCCTTCTTTAATGCATACTTTCCCTAGTGGGCTTGAGTTCATCTAACAAGAGAACTACCATTAGGTGCAAACAAAGACAAGCAAGATCGCCTCGCAATGAAATATCTTAAGTCAATTCACTGGCCTATACTTCATGCAATCTGCAACAGCATGCACATTTAATAATTTTCAATACACAGCCGGCTGAATAAAGCAACATAGACTCAAAGGCACAGGACAGCAGGAGTATGTTAAATCAAAACCTATATAGACTTCAGCCAAAAAATTTTACCCATTACATTTAAAGTTAAGGATAACTCTGAATAAGTTATTAGGCTAAAATGCTAGACTGAATAAGTTATTAGGCCAAAATACGAGGGATGCAATATACACATTGTTCCAATCCTATAATTTATTTTACCATATCAAGCCTATTATTAAAAATAAGCATCAAATCGTGAAGGGCATTGTTAATGACGATTACACACAAAAAGAACTCTATTACAAATTAACATGGAAAACATTATTTTGCTGTCTTAGCGTATGCTATTTGTAGCCTTCTCCAGAACCATCAAGTTATTAATCTCTGTAAGTGTTAACACAGTAATAAATTTGATTAGGATATACTCTGCATATTTCATTGTCCAGTTAGGCAGTACAACCTTCAAATAAAACAATTCTTTCAAGCTTTTTCTTGTTGGTTCCCACTGCATATAGCAAGAAATTTTAGTAGTTGATATACTATTACAAGCATGGACATGCAAAACACAACCAACCCATCAAATTTTAAAGTAGGAGAATATAGTCGAAAATGCTATAAAAATCAAATTTAAAATCAGACAAAAAGCAAAGGAGTAAGAAGCATAAGCTCACATCTTAATCTGCACATGCAACATCAATTGTAGAGATCTCCTCAGCCAAAAACAAAGCTGTGTAAATTATTATAGAAAAGAAAAAATATCCAGAAAGAAAATCTAGAATGCAACAAAAACACAAGAAGGTACTTGGAAGAAATGCCACGAAACAGTTAAGCATACTTTCTATAGCAATTAAAGTAAGCATGCATTGAAGCAATTAATGAAGCAATTATATATAACGACAAAGAAGGGAGGGGGTAACAAAACACAGCAAAGCACAAAAAAACCAAGAAGGGCTAGACTTCTTAACAATCCCCAGTGGAGTCGCCAAACTGTCACAACATGAAGGTCAGAAAAAGCACTGCCATGACATTAAGGTGATAAAAGGGGAAAAACACAGAGATTAAAAACAAAGTCGCCACAAATGAATTAGAAGGATAATTGAGATCCTTTAAAATTCAAATATTGGCCCTTGAAACCAGAGGAATGGATCGAGAGTCTAGTTACATGTGAGGAAGGTATTAGGCACCCCCACAATATCCATCCCTAATGACAATTACCCTCTATCATTTGTGTTTTAATTTTATATATTTTAATTACCCCCTTTTGTTAATGAGGTGAAAGGATGAAGGATGAAGGATGAAGGATGAAATAACTAGACTTACCTTACTAGGTAAGTGCTTACGTACCCCAAAGGGATCAAAGTTCATGTAGTTCGAGATAATTTGATAAGATTTTTAACTAAGAATGATATATGATCGCTTTCTTAACATAGATGTTAGACAATGTGGAGGCACTAAGTCCTCACCTAAAGTCAAAGGAAATGACAATGTGGAGGCATTGAATCCTCACCTAAAGCCAAGAAAGACTAGGATAATGCGGAGGCACTAAGTCCTCATCCAAAACCTATAGAAGCAGACGATGTGGAGGCACTAAGTCCTCACCCATAACCCATGGAATTAAGACAACGCGGAAGCACTAGATCCTCACCCACATTCTATTAATAGAAAATTCTTTTGACCTATATTTTCCTCAGGAAGATTTCATTTATTTCAAATTATATTGAATTAAGAATAAATATTACTTGACTAACAAAATATAATTTTCTTATTTCTATAAATTTTGTAGTATGATAGTAAAAAAAAATCAGATGAAAATATAAATAGTAATAATTTGGAGAAAAAAAATAGGTAAGAGTGAAATTATTTGTGAAGCCTAAGTATTGTTCTAAAATAATCCAAATATCATTAGATTTTTACTACAATCACAAGCCTTATTTTTAAGGATCTCCTTGATTATATTCTTCAGAAAAATTTATAGTTTCCTTTTTGAAAATTTCAGCCAAACTTTAAGGATTTTTGTAGTTTTAAACATTTTTGGTAGATCTAGAAATTTCTTGCCTTTCTAGATTTTTTTATGATCATATTTTTAGCAAGAAATTACATTAACTTGCACATACATTCAGCCATAATAGAAATCTTGAAATTTCCAGAGAACTCCTTCAAAATATGTTCGCAAAATCTTTTCAATATACTAAGATACTTTGTGCAACAGTTGCACCAACTATCAATTAGTTTTATACCTCTCTCTAGACCTCTTTAAACTCACTCTACTCTCATCCATTCTCGGCTAACATCTGCAGTAGAGCCACTCTTTGTTTCAAGATTTACATGAAGCCTTCATCATCTTTCCTCTATTTTGTGCAAACAACACTGAATTGTTCATAGTCTCAAAATTTATGAGGTGCTGCTTTCACAAAAATATTTTTCTAGACCTAGATGTATTCTACTGTAAGTAATTTGTTTCTCTCTTCTTCCCCAAACTTCTCTTCTTCTAATGCCTATTCTTGATTCCTCTTTTAGGAGAAATTACGTTTCTTTTGATTTAAATCTTTGTTTCTGAGTTGAGTCTATAAACTTCCTTGAAAGAGTGCTAAATATCCAATTTATGTTCTCTTTGGGTTTTAAATTGGGGTTTTACTTCTTTAATCTTTAGCTTTGATTTGGGATTTAAATTATCTTATTTGGAGTGTTAATTTTCTAAATATCAAATCGATGTGTGTATTTTCTTACTTCCCTATATGTGGGTTAGTCAACAAGGGATCGGTTAACTAGGACTTAGCTCAGGGAAATGGTTTGTCATTTATTGGTAGCATGGTAGAGTCTGATTAGTGGTTATATAGTTGTTCTTACATTCCATCAATTACTGTCGGTTACTATTTATGTCTTTGTAGCTTTGTTTGTACTTGTAGTTTGTATTTTGGGATCAATGACATTATGAATGAAGTATTATCCAACTCTCCTCTTCTTCTTCCTAAATTTTCTCTTTGAATTCTCTCCTTCCTCCCTTGTTTTCACTCTCTAAAATTCTACACACATCATTTGCATGAGAGCCTAGTTTTGACCATGGATAGTTACAAATTTGAAGCATAATTCCGCAACGAAGTCCATGAGATCTTAGCTTGACATGAGTCATGCTTTGATCAGCTCAACACTCTCTATGAACGGTACTAACCAAGTTGCAAGCACTCCAAACATCCAAAAATGCATAGACGTGACACTCAGAAATCAACCCTTTTGTACACCACGAGCCTTTACTGTCGTTGAGCAATGATAACCCCAACGCATATAGCGATCACCATTCACAGCAAAAGCTATCGTTTTCCAAGTTCCACGGTGAAGACCCACCTGCCTCCGGTCACCTCTATCAACCCCTACCTTCAGTACTACCTTTGACGTATCGTTTTCAACATCTGCTGTTGAAAACCCATCATCTAAGCCAGCCCTTGGATTTCCATCTTTGGCTTCAAACCATATGATGGATTTAGACTTCTCTCATTCAAATGGCACAATCCTTGTTACTTCAACTATCGCCTCGATTGCCTTTCGACAACCCACCTTGCCTTTCGCCTCACACTAGCATCGTTGCTCATGGTGTCAAAGAAGTTGTAGCCATAAGGAAGAACCTTGGATAGCAATATGAGCCTTTCCATGTTCTTGAATATGTCGTTAAGAACCAGGTTGCAATAAACCTAACAAATACTATTTTTTATACAAAGAGGTTCATTGGTAGGAGATTCTGAACTCCTTCTATGAAGAATGATATAAAGCATTGGTCCTTCAAGGTCATTGCTGGTCCTGGTGATAAACCTATGATTGAGTCTCACACAAAAGCAAAGAGGATAAAGATTCAATGTTGTTGCAGCTAAAGGATGGTTTCTCTTCTAATTCTGATGCAGTTTATGTGGTAACTCAGAAGATGGACGTTAGTGAAGGCAAGGAACTAAATTTCAAGTGTTTCGATCGAAACGCATGAAAAATTTCAATTTCATACGAAACCGAAACAAAACGTCATTCTAATTTTAAAATAGCAACGAATCGTAAGATTTCGATTCATTTCGGTGAAAATCGAACGAAAAGCACCGAAACAAAACGGGCAAAAAAAAAAAAAGAAGAGTGATTATGATAATTTTTACTGCTTTCATATGAGTTGGATTGATTATTGTGACCATGTGGAGAGACATTACTAATTTCCTCTTAGATTATATTCATATTTTAGATATTTACCTTATAGACAATCTACTGTTAATTGATTCAAACTTCTTAATGATTATTGTTGATTATGTACTGTGTAATTTCTAATTGAGACTTTGAGTATAATATGTAATTTGCATTAAGTTTTATATATGTAACATGTTGTTAAAATTTATTAACATTAATTATATTAATGTTATTTGAATGAGAATATAATTATTCAATACTATGTTATGTAATTATATATATTTATATTATTATTGTCATGTTAAATACTTTATAATTAAAAAAAATTATTGTTTAAACTTGTTCGAAATGTTTTTTAAAAATTCTTCCATTTTCGCAAAATTTTCGAAACATTTCTGTTTCCTGAATCACCGAAACAGTACCTCGAAACGAAATTTAATACCTTGAGTGAAGGTGAGCAAGATAGAGTTTCTCTTGATTTGCTGGAGAAAGTAGTTATTTATGAGAATTGCAATTACTTAGTGGATGAAAGATACATGTGAAGTATCTGGATGCTAGTGGTTCTAATTGTTACTATGCGCAGTGTAGAGAAAGCAGTGAATTAGTGTCACAACATGATGACCGAAAAAAGGTACCATCATGACCTTAAGGCAATAAAAAGAAAAAACACAAAGATTAAACAAATAAAGTTGTTACCAATTAATTAAAAGAATAACTGAGATCCTTAAAGAACCAAATACTAGCCATTGAAATTAGAGAAAAGGTTCAGGAGTCTACTTACATGTGAGGAAGGTGTTAGGTACCCCACAATGTCCATCCCTAAGGATGGTTACCCTAGATCATTTGTGCTTAGATTTTATATTTTGATTACCCCATTTTGTTATTGCAATGATGGACAGATGAAAGATAAAAAAATCGTACTTGCCTTATTAGGTAAGTGTCTATGTAGCCCAAAAGGGATCAATATCTACGTCGTTCGAGATAATTTTGATTGAAAATTTCCTAGGAACAATATGTAATATTTTTCCTAAGATAGAGATTAGACAATGCACAGGCATTGACTCCTCACCCAAAGTCAAGGAAAATGGACAATGTGGAGGCATTAAGTCCTCAACCAAAGACAAGAAGGTAGGACAATGTAGAGGATAAACCCCACCCAAAGCCTAAGAAAATAGATAATGTGGAGACACCAAGTCGTCACACAAAGCCTGTTGAAGAATGGAGTGATCATTGGAATCACATTTAGTAGGATTTTGAAGAAAGATGAATACTTTAATTTCAAGAATACCCTTAATTTATCTAAGTAGGCCATTGGGACCTTCTCATTAAAGTTCATTAAATCACTAAAAATGTTTTAATCAAAGTGTGCCCTTGGAACCCAAAGTTCAAAAGAAATTTCAATTTGATCCAAAAAGCTTTGATTTAATGGGCCTTTGAAATCCAAATTGAATGTTTCATTTAAAACTACTTAAAAAATGTGATTTGGGCTTGAAACCCACTTATTTGTCAAAATGATTTTTTAAATAAAAAGAATAATCAAAACACTTCTTTTATTTTCAAAAAGCCCTTTGAAATTGATTTAAAAACTTTTTTAGGAAAACCTTTATTTAATTTTTATTATTTTCTTAAATGATAAACAAGGTGCATTGGATACCTTTTATCTTATTTGATGGATCTAAAATAAATGTAAGCAAAAATAGAATAAAGCAAATAAAATAACAAAATAAATAAAATAAATAAATGAAATGGCGATGGCTTATGCCTTACAAGAGGAAAAGGGGAATAAAAATGAAAATAATTTGAAAATCACAAATCAAAACTAAAGTACTAAATCAAATAACTAATAAGAAGTCCCTTATTTAAACACTGCAACTTGCTTAAGAAAAAAAACAACTAAGCATTAAACTACACAGCATGCCACTAACACTGTAAGCTCAAAGACTAAGGATGTTCCATGTTTCCTAATGATCCAAAGAAAATCATTACACTAAATTTTCAAACAGAGACAGGTTGGAAATATCAAGAGAAAACCATAGATATTTTTTAACGAATGAAAC
>JASKGM010068237.1:0-16540 GCA_034509205.1 Ceratonia siliqua
TATATATATCTATTTTATTATTATCATGTTAAAATCTTTTATAATTAAAAAAATTATTATTTAAACTTATTCGAAACATTTCTTAAAAAATTATTCGTTTCCATGAAATTTTTAAAATATTTCGAAACGTTTTTGTTTTCTCAATAGTTAAAATAATATTTCGAAATAAAATTTAATATCTTAGTGAGGTGTTATGTGCTTATAAAGGTGGCATATTTTATAATAATACTTGTAAGAGATTTGATTGTTCTCCTTAATGCTATCTTGAGACACAAGTAATGCTATTCCGATGAACCTTTTTTGTAAGTACAAGTAAACTTTATTAACCTCCACTTGTAAGTACAAGTATTTTGAGACACAAGTCATGCTGTTCTCCTTAAAGCTGAATGGTGGTTTAAAAAGGAATTTTTTGGAAGTACAGGTAATGCTATTCTATGAACTTTTTTTTTGGTCACAAATCTTACCAAATTATACATCTTATCCCACATTATCACACTTGGTGGATGCTACATTTTTAATTTTTAAAATTATAAATTTTAGTTTTTTAATTTTTTTAATTTTTATTTTAAGAAATAAGTTAAAAAAATTTTAAAAAATAAAAAAAAAATCAAAAGATTTTTTTTTACTTTTTTTTAGTTTTCTTATTATGTTTTTTGAATTAATTTTTTGATTAATGTATTATGAAAAATTTTTAATTTTTTTTAAATTCTTTTAACTTATTTCTTAAAATAAAAATTATAAAAAATTTTAAATTTTAAATTTTAAAAATAAAAACACTACTCAGAGCATTGTATAAATGCCCATCACACTTATTACATCAGCCCAAACTTTAACCTCTCTTAATACGACATGTAGTTAGCTTGTAAGATTTATGAATAGTATGTGTTGGATCTAGACGATCCAGAATCTTAAATTTCAAGATAAGAATCTTTAACCATATGTATTAGCATGTCTTAAAAGTACATGTTTGTTTAAGATTTCCTGCAGGCAAGCATAATTGATCTTTGGGCGTGGCTAAGTACAACCACGCCCTTAGTTTGTTTTTATATATTTTTAATTTTCTTTGAAATTTTTTTTATTTTTTAAAATTAATTAATTAATTTTCATATTATATATTTTTTTAGATTTTTAAAAAATGTTTTATAATTTTTTTTGTATTTTTTATACTATTCATCTTTATTTTTTTCTTATTATTCATTTATAAGTTAAAAAAATTTTAAAAAAATTTAAAATATTTTAAAATATTCTAAAAAAATATGATATAAAAACTAATTAATTAATTTTAAAAAATAAAAAAAATAAAAAAACTCTCCTACCGCCCAATTTTTAGTTTTAGATGTGTATCTTGAGCTTGCATATTTGGTGTAAGCAATTCATCGTTTACCTTTTTTCTTAATAATTGATATCAAAATTGAGGTCGCCTCTTCAATTATTAGTAGGATCAATTATTAAGAAAAAAATCGTTGGTTAATGTGCGGTAACTATTATCCCAAAACGAAAATTTAGGTGTGAATTGAATGACAGTCCAAATTTGAAACTTAGGCTTGTGCACTTAAGTAAAAATATTTATGTATTGATTAACAATTATAACTTTTGTTCTAGTGACAAATGCTCAATCTAATGGTATGTTTTGTTAGATTAGAATTTTTTTTTCATAATTTTAAGAAATTTGAATCATTTTAAAATTATTTATATTTTTGAAATAAGTGTGTAGTTAAAAAAATGAAAAAAAATGAAAATATTATGCCTTTCATTGAGAGATGCTTTAATTACACGGTTCTCATTTTTATTATGAAAATATACACGGCTCTTTCTTATAAATTAAAAACAAGTTACAATTAAACTCAATATTCAAACTGATGTTAAAATTAATCGTTATCTTTAGTCAAAAGTTTAATTTCTTCTACTATGACTAAAATATCATTTTCTTTGTTTCTTTTACCTTCTATTATGAAAGAGACTTCTCCTGGGCATTACCCAACTTTTCTTGATGCATCCCCTCATTTAAGATTATTATTATATCCAGTGAAATCCACTAGCGGTAAGATCACATCCTATGCATTACCTCACCATTTCCCAATGTATGCATAACTTTCTTATTTTCTTTTAACTTTTTTAATGTTTTTAAAATTATAATGTGAGTATAATATTATATTAATGCTAACTTTTGTATCTATTTTTGAAATTATAATGGGAGTTTAATAACTATATCAAAAGAAAAAAAAGAAAAAAAAGTTTATCTTATTTAGTGGAAATTTTTTCTTATCTGTTGGGGAAACAAAACAATAGAAAATATAATATTAAGGTTCAAGTAAAGTATTATATGAATATATCCATAAACGAGTTTGTACATATATCAAAAGTCATATTTGTTCTCTAAGTTTAAACAGAAGCCTGAAGATTAAATGATAGAAAAAAGCAAGCAAGTTGAAATATAAGAGGTGTATAAATACACGAAAGCAAATGAGATTGAATGCTTCTTAACAATCTCTTATATATCTGAGAAATTTCATAAATAGTTAGAATGAAAATATCTTAATTTTCTTTATTATATTTTGTAGCTAAATTTAAAGTTTAATACAATTTTTAAATTTTGTACTAACTATTGTTACTCTTAGTAACATCCTGTTCCTGTTTAATATATTATCCCAAGTAATTTTATATGCGTAGAGAATAAATACGTTTGAATGAGAAATATTATAATTTAAATTTTGGAACCACCTTATTCCAATATGCATAATCGATAATGTATTCTATGCCAATTACTCATACATAAAAATTTGTTCTTATAAAAGATTAACTAGTTTTATTATGAAAAATCTTTACGTAAAATTTGAGAAAACATATTTAAAGAGTGATAGATAATAAATTGTTTAAGGATAAGTTTGTCATTATATTTTAATTTTAATTTTTTAATTTTTTAAAAAAGATTTTAATAGAATATTTTTAATGATGTTAGATTAAACAGAAAGATAAAATATTTTATTTAAAAAAAAAAGTAAATGAAAGCCAAATGATGCTATGTATCCTACTATCCACTGAGTAAAATAATAGAAGTGTGATGTCAGGTGGTATTGGGTTGGGCAGAGTAGGAGATGACGGATACGTTGAAGGTTGTTCGTGGTGGCTATTTGCTGATGATAGAAGATTTGCATAAAAAGAGAAAACATGAGTAGGCTTCCCACTTGAATCCCAAGTACTATTTGTGGCTTTTGGAGAGGTAACTCCACTAAATATTTATTAGAAAGACATTTAAAAATGAGAATTCGTAAAAATGTGAATATATAAATTTGTATGTAATACTAATATAAGAGATTAAAAAATTTTAATATATTTATATTTTTATAAAAAAACGTAGTATCATTTCAAAAAAAAAACATATATATATATATATATATATATATATATATTTATTAATTATCATATTATTAAATTTCAAGAAGACCTAAAAGTAATTTATTCCAAATATTATTAAAAAATTTATTTCATTTGAGTATATTTAGATATATTATACTTTAAAATAATATAGTATAAAATTTTATTTTTAATATCTCAAATCTAACACTGTAAATTTTAAGACTGATTTGACAAATTGACTTATTTTTATATGGCTCAGGTAGGATTAGGGCTTTGATTTACAAGGCATGATTCTTTAGTGCAGGGCTTATTCGGGCTTGGCCCGACAAATCTTCAACCCGAATATTTTTGTTAGTAATTTGTTTTTGCTCCAGATAGTATATGAATATATTATAATATTATAAATATCATAGACATATATTTTCTCATCTTTCAATGCTGACTTGTGATATTTTAAACATTTCAATTACTACAGTATTATCTAAATTTACTTTTAGTATTGGTTCTCGTGTTCTTTACAAGTATAGAAGTTGTTTTCTTTCTCAAAATGTTGAGGTTCTTATTTGTACTCATAATTAGTTGTTAGTTTTTTTTAATAGTAATATTTATTGATTTATTTTAATGTTTGTTTGTATTATTTTTCTTTTAAATTCTTATATTTTATTAATAATTATTCTTTTTGAATGATAAATAAAGATTATGATAATTTAAAAGACTAAATGGGTACAACATCTCAAAAAAATTTAAATATAATTGTTAAATATGATGCTTGATAGATGATTTAATTTATAATATTGAATTAGGATAATTTTATGATATCATTATTTTTAATTTATACTTATTTATTATGGATAATTTGTTTTTGTTGATATATGCTTGTTTTAAATAATTTAGAATATGTTTTTACTGACTTTTGTGATTAATTTTTATATTTTATCATTTTTTATTAATTTTTTTAGTTGAACCATTTTAGGCTCACTTAGATTTTCAAGCCATATAAAGTCGAGTTAGAATTTTTAAATATAAGTTTGATAAAAAACATATTAACCCATATTTCTTGAGACTCGAAAAGAGCCAGGTAGAAATTGACACAGTGCTACTCAAATCGTTCTAAAATTCTTTATAGTGGTCGATTATATTTATCATTTGGAGTGTTTACGTAATATTAACTATCCAAAAACGCCATGTATTTGAATTTATATTACTTTAAATCTTTAATTACTGAAAACTAGATTATAACATGTGCTATGCAGGGGATGTATCATCATTTTATTATTGATTATTAATATAATATACAAAAAATATTAAATAATAAAAAATATAGCATTTATTATTCAAAATATATTGAAAAATATTAAATTAACATTAACGATAATGTGTTACAAAATTACAACATAATAAAATTCTTAATAAATTAAAAGAGCCATATAACAATTTGCCAATTCTAAATCACATAAAAATCTAATTTTCACCATGCTTCAAGAAGAAATAACATTTGATAACCATTGATTCCCTTGGATATTCTCTTACAATTCCATTTATAAACATTGATGTATCACGAAATAATTATTTATTGCCCCAAAATCCCACACCAAATTTAATGAAGAAAAAATGTATATCAACTTCACAATGCTTGTAAATTGCAGTTTGTATTAAAACAATCCCAAGAATGTATGGTGAATAAAAAATGAAATGAATTTAAAGCCTAAAAGAACAAATGTGGCAAAAATGACTTAATTATATTTTTGGTGTCTTTATTTTATATAAAATTTTAATTATATTTTTGGTGTCTTTATTTTATATAAAATTTTAATTTAATATTTTATTTTTAATTTAAACAATATTACCTTCATTATTTCTTTAAAGTTTTAATTTAGTTTTTCAATTAACTTTTCATTTAATTCTAACAAAAAAAGCTGACATGGATTGACTAATTTTCAACTTCAATGTCACCACCACCGCAAGCTTGAACCCATCTGAGCCTCCGTGGAAATAAATTAAGCAAATAAACGTCCACTTTCTAGTTTCAACAATCCCAACACCTTGTTCCATGAGCTTCTTTGATGGCTAACATGGTATTGCCAGACTTTTGCAGTGTGCTTTCGGATCCAATCATCGCTCAAAAGGATTCCAAGTTCACTATCTCTTGCCTAATAAACTATGTATGTACCTCCCATTATTCATCATGAAAACAAGGCACAAGGCAAAGTCCTTATAAATTTTGGACTTGGCTTCCAAATTACTCTAGCAACTCCATAATCCAAGCCATTTGCACAGATAGTGAAGACGAGGATGCCAGAGATCATCAAGCTTTGGGTACTCTTTCAATGACAGCTCAATGTCTTTGAAAACTTCTCAAGGGTCTGCCAAGAACGACAAGCAGCTCATAGATAGTTCTTCACATAGCGGGTAATTGGGTGAAGCCACCACCGAGGACAGTTGCCTGGGTTGGGTCACGACGAATCAGATTCTCCAGTTCTATGAAAATACCTCTATTTACTTCCCCTAACCTCTTCCATATTTTAATTGCTTCATTTCTCAGAAACAAAGAGTTATGGTTGGAAAACAATGATTCAAATTCAGGAACAAGGTCCCTCAATGTCTCTAACATGTCCAAGATTTTGAACAAATGCTCTGGTGATAGGCTCCCAATCGCAATGGCATCGACAAAATTTAGTAGCTAAATCATCGAACCCTAGCAAACCTTAATGAAAGAGAGATCAACAGTAGAAGAGAATCCGAAGTAGACGTGACTACAAAGTCGCCTTTCATTTGAAACTTGTCACAACGTGACGGTTGGAAAAGGCACATTGTCATGACCTTAAAGCGATAAAAGAGAAAAACACAAAGATTAAAATGATGGAGTCGCCACCAATTAATTAAAAGGATAATTGAGATTCTTTAAAAACTAAACACTGGTCCTTGAAACTAGAGGAAGGGTTCAAGAGTCTAATTACAAGTGAGAAAGTTGTTAGGCATCTTACGACGTCCATCCCTAAGGATGGTTATTCTAAATTATTTGTGCTTAACTTTTAATGTATTTTAATTTTTTTAATTACCCCCTTTTTGTTATCATGATTTAGAGAAAATAAAACATGAAAGAACTAGACCTGTTTTATTGTGTAAGTGCCTACGTACCCCTAAGGGATCAATGTCAATATAGTTCGAGAGTGTTTGATGAGAATTTGATTAGGAAGAATATATTATCACTTTCCTATTGTAGAGATAAGACAATCAAAGGCGCTAAATCCTCACTAAAGCCAAAGCTCATGGAATTAGAACAATGTAGAGGCACTAAGTCCTAACTCAAAGACTATAGAATTAGGACATTCCGAGAAGATAGACTTTCACTTAAAGCATATGAAAAACCAATATAAAAGAATAAATATTCATATAAAGCTTGATAAAATGGGAGAATAGGAGAAGGAAGGGTAATCCTGGAAATCACATTTGAAGGAAATGATGAATAAAAAAGCAAAGCTTTTCTTTTATCAATTAAATCCCTATACTCTTTTCTTTCCACTTTGGGCCCTTAAAACACTTTTTAGTTAAGTGAAGTTATAAAAAAATAAGCCTTGAAACCCAATATGTTCAAACCAAATTAAATTGCTTTCTAGAAGAAAAATGGATTTTTGAGACCCCATTATTTATGTAGAATTGCAACTTTGAAACCCTTTTTATGTGAGTGAATTTAAATCTAAATGAAGAGCTAGTTGAATGGGCTTTTAGAACCCAACTAAGCAAATCAAATATTTTGTCAACTTCATAAAAAGTATGGGTTCTCAAGTTCAAAATTCAGATTTTAAAGTAAGCTCACTAAGGCCCAAAATCCATTATGAAAATTTTGTCTTAACCTTTATTATGTTAATTAAGTTCAATTTTGAAGGCTCTTTAGAGTTCCAATTTGAAAAACACCATCTTTGTTCAAAGGTCTTTGGAACCTTGGAGATTAGGAAAGCAATTTTATTTTTTTTATTTTCTTAAAAGAAAAACAAGATGCATTGGATACAAAAGTAAATAAAAGCAAGAATCAAATACAATAAATAAATAAAAATGAAAATAACAAAATAACAAAAAAGGATGGCTTATGCCTTACAAGAGGAAAAGGGAAAATGAATACAATAATATCATAAAAAAAACTTACAAACCTAATATAATAGCTACAAAATTACTTTTCAAAAGGAAGAAAGTAAGAGAAAAACACAAATTCATAAGAAAGCGACTTCATATTTTTCAAGAAAAGTCTCAAACACTTTGAATAAGCATTTCAAATTTTAACAATTTAAACACCACCAATGAACACATTCATATTTTCTATTAAAAAAAAAGTTTGAACACCACCAATGAACCCTTCGAACTTCTAACAAAAAAAAAAAAGACCATTGTTTTCTTTTTAGAAACAAAAATAGCAGCATAAATACAAAAACAACAACATATTTATAGAAATAGCATCATATTTATAGAAACATCAGTATATTTACAAAAACAGACATCAGTATATTTACAAAAATAGAAACATAATTACTGCAACAGCATCATATATACAGAAACAATAGTGTTTTTCAACAAGGAACAAAAGCATATTTGGACACAACACAGCATCATATTTTCAACAGAAAAAATAGCAACATAAAAATAATATCATGTTTTCAACAAGAAATATAAAACTAAATTTGAACAAAAGAGTAACACCATATTATTAACGAAAATAAAAACTAGATTTCATCACACAAAAAAAAAAAACAAACATCCCATTTCTAAAATGAAATAAAGCAAACACATTTTTAGACTGAAACAAAGTTAGATTTGCACACACACAAAATTAATCATTTCTTAAGCACGAAACAATCAGATTTGAAATACAAAACACCCAATTTGCTCATGGATCTACAAAATAATAACATAAAAGAAGGGAATATAATCGAAGAATGGGTTGCCTCCTTGAAGAATCATGAAGACCATTTCTCAAAGCCCACGATTCACCTTCTTCCAACTTCCACGCAGCATATTCTCCACCAAAAAGAGCCCAGGTCTCCACGGCATTAACCCCTTTTTATAGCTACCAAAATACAATAATAAAAAAATAAGGAAGGTGGAAATGGTGTGAGGTGAAGGTAGAAGAAGATTAGTGAATATAAGAGGGGAAGGGCGTGTGTGGCTAAAGAAGGAAGAAGACTGGGTTTAGTATGTGTGAAAGAGAGGATGAACAAATGAAAAACTCAAGAGAAAAAAATGAAAGGGGTGGCTAGAGAGAAAAGAAGAGAAAGTGTGGGGTAGATTAGGTTGGTTAAGTTAGGAAGGAGAGAAAAGTGAGAGGGAAAAGTCAAGGGAGGGGGGACGGCTAGAGATCCAAGGAAAAGAGTGAGGGAGCCTTTAGTTTAGTTAAGTGATGATAGGTCAATGGGTAGGTTAATGGAGATGGGCTGTGGGCTTGGCTAGTTAGCTTAGGGAGAGTGCGCCAAGGAAAATGAATTAAGGGGAAAAGGAAATGGGCCTAAAACAACAAAAAGGAAATTGAGTTTTGGGTGAGTTGGACAAAAATAAAAAGAGGGAAAAGTAAAGTTAGACTTTAAGTGAAATGAAATTTTTTTTTTTGGTTTTTATTCTTCTTTTTGGTATTTTTGTTGTGTATTTTCAAATTTTATGTTGCTTTTTTCGTACTTTGTATTTTGTGATTTTTAACCTATTTTTAAATATTTTTTTTGCACAAAATATGGTGTTTACATAAAATAGTATATGAAGAGCAACGTTGGAAGCTATAATCTATCTTTTAATCTCGCCTCCGATGTCCTGCCATGGCTTCTCGTGAACGTTTTTGATGTCGAACTTTTGCAACCCCAACCACAACGAGCTCTCTTCCAAGAATTCTCTTTGGCGGTTGCTATTCGTACGTGTGTGAGAACTCCTTACTAAACCCATCAACCAACAGGTACCTCACAATTTCATGAAGGTCATTGATTGTACCAGAAGGTAGAGCATCAATGACGATGTTGTAGTAGGCCATCGGCTTTGCCACTGGAATCCTCTACTCTTCCATGTTTATGATAGCACTTTTGACTCCAACGACTTCTTCATCATCCTCCTTCTAGTCAGAAGGCCAGTTTCCTGTTGATTCACTTTTATGTACCCCTGAGTTAAGTTAAACAACTATCCATTAAGTTCCATCAGAGACCTTAATTGATTCCATGGTGGCTCCGATGGGTTCAGGCTAACAATGGTGGTGAGATTGAAGTTGGAAACTGGTTAGTCACGTTAATATTTTTTGTTAAGAATTAGATGTAAAATTAACTAAGGGGTGAAATTAGAACTTTAAAGAAACTATGAGGGTAATATTGTTTAAATTAAAAATAAAGGGACTAAATTGAAACTTTATGTAAAATAAGGAGATCAAAAGTGTAATTAAACATGTAAAAAAAAATGGTAATTTTATGGAAGCAATGTACAGTTTTTATTTCTATTTTCAAACCTTATAGGAAAAAATTTTCAAGCAATGTTAATCATCATCGAGTTCATACTAGTTGAAAAGAAAAATTTTATTGCATGAAGCTAGAGTTATATTGTTGCTTCGTCACCCATATACCAAATGATTTTAATTTTTTGAATCTTATTACTTAAAAGGTTATATTTTCTTAAATTTTCATAATTTGACAAGTTTATGTTAATAGGTGGAATTTCTTTACAGGGTGACATAATGATGGAAACGCTCACTAGGCCAATATCTCACTTACTTTAGTGGGCACAACCGAGGGTACCCAAAGTAACCTCACGTTATCGACGATAACACAGAAAATCGCTCTGCTTATAGAATCTCTTTACCTGGTGAAGAAAAGGAAGTATCCTTTCATTTAAAACAAAATGTCAATGCCTGATACACGGTACTAGGATGAAACTTATACATGCAAAAACAAATGTTAGCTAGGAAAATGAAAAAGAGTAACTTTTTACAATGAAACTAAACAAATGACAAATTAAAAGCTAACAGAGGAAAATGAATCCTTAAATGAAGGTGACAACCGTGTTCTGAGGTAATCTACATTTAATTGGTGATTTTGGTTTACAACAACTGGCCCACTTTCTCTCAGACTTCACTCCGGCTAGTAACAACAAATATAATCTACAAGTAACTCCGGTTGCAAATGCTGGACCTTGGAAAGTTGTAACCATGCCGCATCTGAGTTTGACTGATTTTGCCATTGCACTAAGAACTTGTAGTATTCCCACTTGCAAGTTGTCACAAATTGGTGGTCACGAATTGTAATAATTGCATCCCTCGGACCTATCTGGTCAAGTACATGATAAATAAGCGATGTCATCATTTCCAAATGGTTGACATTGCATGACTCATGTTCTTCACATTTGAACTTTGTAAGATCCTCGATGTTAAAAATGTGACCTATAAGGAAGTTTAATGAGAGGTCAACGATGCAGGCATTCAAACCCAATTTCTTGATTACTTTGAACAGGCCTGCTCATCGAGCTTGCAGTTTAGTGAAACCTCCCAGGGAAAGCGTTATGGCTTAAGGCGAATTAAAACAAAGTCCCATACTTGAAATTAGAAATCTCATTATCCATCATTGGCTAAGTTGGCGTAATTTTCAGAATCAGGGACAAACAACGACATATGTCTTCATGAGTATCCATCATAAAGCATGAAAAGTTCAGAGCTACTTCTTTGTGTTAACTGGATTGAGGCAAAAGGTTAAGATCCAGGGAGGACCTCCATAAACTACCTCAAAGGGGGTGCAGCTAGTGGTTCTGTTGACTGATTTATTGAAGGAAAACTCAGCTTGAGATAAAACTAAATCCCAACTACTAGAATGATTGGCAACTAAAGGTGTAACAAATTACCTAAACTCTAGTTAGTAACTTCTGTCTACCTGTTTGTTTGGGGATAGAATGCATTGGAGAAGCTCAACTTTGTTCATTTTTTTCCCTATAGCATCTTCCAAAAGAAACTAATAAAATTCACATTCTTATTTGTTACAATTGACAGAGGAATACCATGTATTTGAATAACTTTACGTAGGAAGATGGTAGCCACTTTTGCAGTATTAAAGGCCTTATGACAGGGGATAAAGTGTGCAATTTTTGAAAACCAATCGACCACCACCTTGATCAAATCATACCGCCAAGTTGTACGAGGGAGACCAAGGACAAAATCCATTGCAATGTGTTGCCAGGGCTTTTGAGGTATGGGGAAAAGACTGTACAACATATGAGGTATTTTAGATATCTTATTTAGTTGACAAACGTGACATTAATGAACTACCTTTTGAACATCCCTATGCAGCTTAAGCCAATAAAATCAATTAGCAAAAATGGAAAAGGTTTTGGAGTGTCTAAAAGGCCTGGCCATGCCACCTCCATGAAGCTCAATGACGATGAATTCCTGAAACGAACCCTAAGGGATGCAGAGTTAAGTACCATGGAAAAGATATCCATCGCTGAGGGCATATTCTCCATGAACAGAGCCTTCCTTGTTGCTAAATTGGTACCATTGACTTTGAAAGTCAATGTTAGTAGCATATTGCTCCCTGAGGCCATTGAATGTCGTTATGTGATTAGCCGATATGTGGGGTAGTTATGGCCTACGACTAAGAGTGTCTGCCACCTTATTCTTAACTCTTGACTTGTACTTGATGGTATACTCAAATTATTGAGACAATCTATCCAACACGCGTGTTTGGCATTTAGCTTGCTTTGAGAATTAAGATGCTTTGGTGAATCATGGCCTATGTGAATCAGATAAGGCCTTTAGTGCTTAAGTGTCTGAATGAGTGTGTAAAATTCCATGTTATACGCAGAGTATCTTCAATTAGTTTCTTACTGAAGAATGCCATAGGGTGTCATTTTTGACTTAGTACACCTTCAATTCCCACTTGCGAAGCATAACACACCACTTCAAACACCTTCTCAAAGTCTAGCAGCTTGAGTACAAGGGTTTGAGCCATTCTTTGTTTAATATTAAAGAGTACCTGCTTAGCAGCCATCATTCATATGAATCTTGAAGCCTCAAGACACGCAGTGATTGGGGAAGTAATTACACTGAATCTTTGTATGAATTGATGATAGAATATGGCTAGGCCAAGGAAGCCTCTGACTTCCATGAAACTACTCAGAGTTGGCCAGTCTTGGATGGCTTGAATCTTTACGGGGTCAACTTCTACACCCTTATTTGAGACGATAAAACCTAAAGAAATAGACTTTTTTTCTTTTCATGAAATAGCACTTGTCACTATTAATAAACAATTGTTCTACTTGAAGGACTTCCAAGACTTACTCGATGTATCTTAAATGTTCTTGGGGACTTCAACTGTATATTAATATTTCATCAAAGTAAATGACGACAAACCATCCTAGAAGTTACTTTAAGGTATGGGTCATGATGCGTATAAATATGCTCAGAGTGTTAATTAATCTAAATGGCATCAAGACCTATTCATACAGGCTGTCCTTCATCTTGAATGCCATTTTCAACTCGTCGTCAGGGCGTATTTGAATCTAGTGGTAGTCATTACAGAGGTCGAGCTTCATGAAGAGAGAAGCTTCAGCGATGAGGTTCAACTTGTCATCGAGGCTAGGGATAGGAAATCTGTGCTTGATAATGATCTTATTGATGACATGACTATCCACACACATCCCCTATGTACCGTCTTTCTTTAGAGTTAATAGTATGGCACCTAGTAGAGGCTAAGGCTCTCCCTTGTGTATCCCCCATTCAAAAGCTTTTGCAGTTAACGACATAGCTTCTCATTTTCCATCGAACTTATTCAATAATGAGGAATGTTAGGTAGTGATGACCCCTAGATGAAATCGATGGTGTGCCGTACATCATGCATTAAGGTAATTACTGAGGCATCTCAGCATGCATAACCTCTCTAAACTTTGTTAGTAGGGGACCAAGTTAGCTAGGGATCAAACCATCAGCATGTTTGATTTCATGGTGAACTACCATAAAGAGAACTTGTTCTTTCTAAACTGCTTCATTGTCAAAATAGGGTGGGCTCTCCTCAAAGTCATTGATTTGCAGGGGCTCAAGAACCAGTATCTTTCCTTTGAAGCTGAATGAATAAGTGTTGCAAGCTCCATTATATAGCACATTTATATCATAAAGCCAAGGTCGACCTAGGAGCATGTGATAAATGGTCATCAGAATGACAACACACTAAGTCTAGTATGAGTAAGTTCTTCCCAAGGAAAACTTGGCTAAGCACTAGCATTTGACTTCAATCGAACTACCATCATCAACCCAACTGATTCAGTGAGGGGTAGGATATTCTTCATTAGTTGAGCCCATACATCTAACTGCTACTTTTAAGATGACATTTATCCCATGGCCAGTATCGATGATGATGTTAATGGCTCTCCTTCTAGACTCTATTCTTGTGTTGAATATATTTACTTTTAGCCAGTCAACGTTTGCTGACAGTTCTTTTGTCTTCCTCGTTAATATTTTCTAGATGAAACAGTTCGGTAAGTCCAAGGCTTTGAGGTGTTCCTCCTACTCTTCCTTGGGTTCTTCAATAACCTTAACTTTTTTTACTTCATTGTCACTGATTGGAACCAACTCATTCTCACAGATAAACACTAACAGTTTCTTCTTAGTGGGGAATAATACAGCTTAGTGGCTAAACGCTTTGCACTTGTAGCATTGAGGGCTCTCATTTATTGTCTTGAGTTTCCTCGTAGTCATAACATATCGAGGAAGTTCAGTGGTACTTACTTGCCCTTGTCTCTAGTCCACAAATGATGACTTCCTCCTTACAATCATTGTGGATTGCTTCTCTACTTTAAGCACTATTTGATAAGCCTCCTCCATGCACATCAAGCATGCTGTTAAACATGTCTTTACAAATCTCATTCTTCAGGCCAGTCTTGTATCAGGCTAACATTTGTTGCTTTGTTTCAACTATTCAACTACAGACCGTTAGCTCATGAAAATGGTCAATGTATTAATCCACAGTTAATGATCCTAGCTGATGTTGCAACATATCTTTGAACATTAGTTATTCATAATTGAGGGGTAAGTATTTTTCCTTGAGTTTCTCCTTTATTTCTTGCCAGTTGGTTATCAGTGGTTTTCTGGTTTGATCATAAGTTGCTCCTCTATGTTACCCACTATGCTCGAGCCGATCATTTAAGTTTCATTCTTACATAGCACATATTCCTATCCTCTAAAATAACAAACCATTCGAAATATTCTTCGATGGCCATGACTGAGTCCTTGAATACGTTGGGATCCAAAGTCCCAAAGAAATATTCCACCTTTGTCTGCTTTGTTAACTTGTCTAGGTGTAGTTCTTTCCTGATGTCGAGAAGGCTCTCCCATGTGTCTTCGTGTAGGAATTGCTTCCCTCTTAAACTCTCAACTGGCATTATCCTCGTAGAGGTCATCGTCTCCCATGTTCGATGACCTGAACTCCTTACGAGCTCACCGATCCTCCATGGCTTCCATTCAGTGCGTAAGTCGTTCTAGGATGTTTGTGATCTGACTTACTTGCCTCTGCCACTCACTGGATTCATGATTTGAGCTATTTGCCATGGTATACAAACTTTCATTTCATGTCACAGGAATAGATACAATGTGCTCTGATTCCAAATGATGGAAACACTCACTAGCCAATGTCTCACAAACTTAGGTGGGCATAACCAGAGGTGGTCGGACTAACCCACGTTACTGAAGGGAACACATAAAATCACTCTGCTTACAGAAGGTTTTTGCTTGGCGAAGAAAGAAGTATCATTTCATTCAAAACAAAATGTCAATGATCGATATAAGGTACCAAGATGAAACATATACACACAAAGACAAATGCTAGCTAGAAAAATGACAAAAGGTAACTTTTTAAGATGAAACTAAATAAACGACAAATTAAAAGCTAACATAGGGAAATGAATCCTTAAATGACGATGACAACCACGTTCTAAGGTAAGCTACAATTATTCTGGTTTACATCAGATAATATATCCTTATTGAAATTATAAACTATTTGTCATAACATGACGGCCGGTGAAAAGCCATCGCATTATGACTTTGGGGCGCGTAAGGGAAAACGCAAAGAAAATGGGAGTCGCCACCAATTAATTAGAAGGATAATTAGGATCCTAAAAAAGAAAAGAAAAACTTGCCCTTGGAACCAGAGGAAAGGTTCGGGAGTCTAATTACATGTAGGGAAGGTGTTAGGCACCTTACAACGTCCATCCCTAAGGATGGTTACCCTAAATCGTTTGGGCTTAATGATTTTTAATTTATTCAAATTACCCATTTTTATTAATAAAATAATGATGTAAAAAGATGGAAAAATAAATAACTAGACTTGCCTTACCACGTAAGTGCCTACGTACCCCGAAAGGGATCAAGGTCAACGTAGTTCGGAATATTTGGATAGGTTGATTAGGTGAGATATATGATCTCTGACCTAAGAATGCTAGGGTATAAGGGGAATATGAAATTCCACTAAGCCTGAAAATGAATTTGGAATGGAGCATTGGGAAGAATATACCTCCACTGAATGCTCGAAAAAAGAGACTTTAGGAAAATAAGTCTAAGAAAAGGAATAATCGAGACTTTGGGAAAGATGAACTTCCACTGAAAGCCCGATAGAATTGTGACTTTGGGAAAATAAGATCCCACTGAAAGTCTAGAAAGAGAAATAAGTGGGACCGCGGGGAAGATGAACTTCCACTGAAAGTCCTTGAGATTTATGACATTGGAAAGTGTATAACTCCACTGAATGCCTACGAGGATTAGGACTTTAGAGAAGGTAGACTTCTACTGAAAGTCCTTTAATCATTCAAAAATGAAACAAGGGTAGTGATTTTATTATTCTTAGTAAATTTTAACTTTCTCAAGTTTTCGTGACAGAATTGAAACTTTTGAAAGCATAGGGATAAAAGTGAAATTACAAAAAGTATTAGGGCCAAAATAAGGCTCTTCAAAACATAGAGGTCACACTTGAATTTTTAAAGATATTAGAGTTGAAGTAGAATTTTTTTCAAATTATAGGGGTTGAAAACACAATGTATGCAAGTAAGAGGGGTTAAATCGCAATTGATGTAAATAGTGGGACTAAAGTGTAACTTATGCAAATATAGGGTCCAAAACATAATTCATGAAAGCAAAAGGGGGTAAAAGTGTAATTTATGAAAATAATAGGGTCAAAATATCATTCATGAAAACAAT
>JASKGM010068248.1:0-16540 GCA_034509205.1 Ceratonia siliqua
GTCGAGCATTCTTGTTCCAATAAAGCTTCCTTTGAATTCAAGGAATAAAGGGTCATTAACAGCAGATTGTCAAACCTTGAATTATATACTAATTGGTAAATATATACATGACCACTTGACCACCATATATTACCAAATAATTAGTAGGATAAACGAGGTATTAAGAAATTAAATCATAAGGTTTTGAATGTGAATATGAAGCTTTTGACTTGTTAAGCATTTATAGAGAGAGGACGTACGTTTTAAAAGGTCCTTTTTCTAGTAGGATTTGATGAGATCTTTATGAATTAAAACTATGTATTTTTCTCCCTGAAAAAAAAAAAACCTATTCTGAAACAGGAAATGATGCAACTGTACAGCAAATATATATATATTTGTCCATAGAAGTGTTGCGTTTGACCTCAGCATCATGAAGCTGGCATTAAATTTATAATGCAAACTCACAGGTGTATAGTATATTATAGCATGGACGTTGGAACACGCTAAAGTTGCATAGGAGAAAACACTTACTTCAATTACACTCTTTCATCTGTCTTCTTTCAAATAAAAACTTTTATTTAATTTGTTTTGATTTAGGCGACCGCATGAATTGATGAAACCCAACTGTTTCGATGGATCCCTTCTAAACCTGGACTTTAATTTCTCAATGGGTATGGCCATGTCACATGTGGGTCTTACAATTTGAGTAACCAAAACTTGTTGCCTCCTCACAATACATCTAAATAATTAAAGGGTATTTTTTTTTTGTTTTATTTAGTTTTGACTCTGATCATTTTTAAAATTTTGATCTCTTAAAAGATTGAATTTTTTTTTTACTATTTTACATATCTCAAAATTTTTAATAATTTGTCAATTGAATTATAAATAAAAAACTAAGATAATCTTGAAATATGATAAAAATTAACATAATATTGAAATATATTCTATGAAAAAAATTCAACTACTAAAAAATTCAAACTCCGTGAAATAAGAAAAGATTTTCGAGTTGAGAAATGCTTGACTCAAACAGTTCTCACACATTTCACAAATTCTGTACCTCATCATTGGATTTTACTTTGAGAACTATATTTTATTAAATTTAATGGTGAAATGAAGAGTTTATGAAATTTGTGTGAGTCAAGCGTTTCTCTTTCTAGCTCACATGGTGAAGGGTATAAAAATTTAGCATCTAGCTTTATTTTTTTTTTGAAAGAAAAAAGACTAAACTCTAACTTTCAAATGCTAGGTTAAATTATTATTGAAGACCACATTTTTTAACCTAATGCATAAGGCTTGGGTAACTTCAATCATAGGTTCAAGTACTGCCCATCTCTCTTTTCTTTCCACTTTTTCTGGCAACGAACATGGACTTAATGGCTTTTTCAAAATGATAGGCTCTTTGTCGGGTATGGTATTCATGGATCACCATTTTCTTTGCCGGTGTGCACAAGCAACACGTGGAAGGTTGGGATGGCCCACTGTTCATGAATCTAAACATCCATTGGTAAATAGTGATCAGATCACAATGAAAATGGCACTAAGTCTTGGACAGCCCTTCGTGCAAAGTTTCAAATAGAGTTGTTGGCCATCCAATATGAGAATTGATGATTACCAACTTAGACTTACTAAGTCAACTGCCCACCAATTCACTTCTTTAAACAACAGAGGCAGCACCCACCACGTGCGTAACAATAGACAACCACAGCAAGGAAAAAAAGGAGTAAATTATCATCATAAAAACTATTCTAACTTTTAAGATATCAATATCATTTTAAAATTATTGGAGAAAAAAAAAAAAGGAGTAAATATCATTTTAAGAATAGCCCAATCAGGTGTAGCATAACCATCAAGAGGGTTGACTGTTGTGTTTCTTCTTGTGGTTGATTGGCAGCAAAGTTCCCAGGCTCAAGTTCCATTTCACACAGCAACGTTACAACCCTTCTCATGCTTTAGGGAAGCACTTTTCCTCATCAGGAACAAAAACGAACTAAAGAGAAACTTATAAATCAGAGAGAACTAGGTTAAAGTTCACATGAGCAACCCGGACTCACATAATTGCAGTCTTAGCTGCCTGAAAGACAAATTAATTTTGTAATGGAGCATCCCTTCAATCACACTATTAAAGATAAAACTCAAAGTAGCAATGATATTATGATATCTGTGATATTATAACTGCTTCCCTAAAGCTCTCTCCGAGTAAAATACAAGTTATCGTTAATTCTATTTTACACCACTTTAAATAAAATGATAAACCAAATTCAAGGCGTTGCACCCCAAGAAAGCATCAACTTCTCATTAATCAAGTCTTAAGAACTTATATTTCTCTCTTGAAGGAAGGGAAGGTGGCAGAGAGGCAATGTGCTACGGGGTTTTAAGCAGCAATATTATTGTATAAGCCCTTCATTTACTAAGCCATTGCAGATCACAAGAACTCATTCTATTCACACCGGTGAAATAATACTTTCATCAACCTTCCTCCCAGTCTACGTCGTCGTCTTCTGCTGGAGCATCAGCTTCAACGTTCAAGTCATTGATCTTGTAATTCTCACGGGCATTGCCTTTAAAATAACACCCAGGGCACAAGTGGTTAGACACAAAATTATATCCAGTAATAATCACCACACAGTTACCAATTACCATGGTTGCCGCTACAACTGTAATTATTTTGTGGTACCTAGTAATCTTGTATACTATTGACACAAGGAATAGAGTTTTAAACATGATTTCATGGCATGCATATTATGTACATAATTTCAATTAATTAAAACAAAAAAAAATCAAGCAGTTTCTTTTTGGAATAATCTTTTAGTATTTTTGGTGAAAACTGGGTTTGAGCTAGTACTTCGGAGCAGTTTCTCCTAACCCGTTTCACAGGGTTTGGTAACAAAAAGAACAAAATCTTGTGGCAATCTGCAGTTTTGGGGATTCTTTGGTTTGTTTTGTTGGAGAGGAATGCCCGAGGGCATATCTTTGCCCTTACATATGTTATGGGATAGAATTGTTTATATGGTCTCCCTTTGGTGTTTTGCTCATGGGCTTTTTAAGGGAGTCACTATTACCCATATGCACAAGAGATTGGTCAGCTCTACTATATTTATAAGCAATTCACGGCTTTTGCTTCTTAGTTTTGTTTCGAGGTTTTCTCATTTTTTCTAGCTTAAGGATTTCTTATCCTCCAACAAGTTGTATTTTCTTTCCTCTTTAATAAATTTTTTTATCAAAAAATAAAAATTCAAGCAATAAAAATAATCAGAAATCATCAATAAACAACATCACACGTAAATTAAAATATTTGTGAGGTTCTTTTTGGGGAGGGATAAACATATATTTGTATGCATTAGCGGTCAACTTATGTAATGTGCAAGATTTCAAGTTAGGATCCAAAATTTGGTCCTAATCACATCCGAAAGACAGCTTTTACCTGAAATTGGAGCCTCTTCCCAATCAGTTTCATCATCTTCCTCACGTTTTGATTTCATGCCAACCTGACGATCGGAAGTAGTGCTAGAAGGATCATCAAATATGAGTGTATTTGACAATTCTTGTTTTTTTGCAGCTTCTTCCAGTTCTTGTTGTTTCTTGAGTAAAGCAGCATAATAAGCCTTGATATATTCATCCTATAAAAAGACAGAAAAAATGAGATATCATAAGTAAATAAAATCACTCTTACACTTTCTGGGGGCGGGGACAGAAACCTCGAGTGAGAAAGAATTAGAACATCAACAAAAATAATAGCTCACTAATTGTACGAACCTGTAGAATGTTTTTATCATCACGTTCAACTGTTGACTTTTTGTCATCTGAATACTGTGCTGCAGTGGAACTTGAAGCCCCATCCATCTTTGTTTCCTGCTTCATGTCCCCACGCTGCTCCTTTGTAAGACTCATCCCTTGTCTAATCATCCATGGTGGCAAAACCTTTAGAGAAGTACTTTCAGGCTTAGACTTAATATCCTCTCCTCTGCCTTCAGCCCCATTAAAGTCAACTACAACCTATCCACATCCAGCAAAAGAAGACTTAGCATTAAAACTTTTAGGGTAGAGAATGCCAAAATAGAACAGTTGCACAGAAAAATCCATAATATAACTAGAGAACAACCCATATATTGTCCTTCCGATTTATTCACTTATTGCTTATTTTAAGATGTTTATTGAAAAGTCAAAACAAAACTACAGATATATTGCACTATTTTGTGCAATTTCATAAACTTAGAACACCACATCAGCATCCCTAAGATTGCACAAGGTAAGCTAAATTAAAATCATTCAAGTCCAAATTAACAAGTTAACCAACCAACAGCAGAACTGAGATAATCAAACAAATTGGAAAGCATGGCCGTGATACAACTACAATAGAGCATTCCTGTTTGAATTAAATCCATGTCAGGCCAACATAAAGACATGCTCCAGTAGGTCTGCTCTAGATGAGTTTTCTGTTACAGCTCATAAAACTAAAAAAATAGTAGTATGAGTATGAAAAGCAATCATATTAGATCCACCAACTACTACAATTTGAATAAAGTAAGTCATCTTTATTAAATATCCTCTTCATGGACAAAATGAAAATATTATATAACTTCTATTATCATATAATACATCATTGGTTAACAAGTTTCCTTAATTCCGATAATTTTGAAAACTTTTCTGTAGCATATTTAACATATTAACACAATTTAAAGATAAAAATTTTACCTACTAAATTTTGGATGATAAAAATCAAGCAATAGCCCAACGACCAAACAGTCATCCATACTTCCAGTAAATTTTAAAACTACACATATCAGCACTATACCTAGCAGCATAATTCATGCATGCTCAAGACATTTAACCTAGAGATTCAAATTTATCAAACTGATTGAACCAGGGTAGCCATAAAATTGTCTTTTTTTATAAAAGGACCAGGGTATCCATGACAAGTTGACAACTATCAGCACTATCTTTTGTTTTATTATTATTTTCGATAAAAACTATCAAACTGTAAGATCACTATGTGAAACAATGTTATATTGCTCAAACACAAACCAGGAAAATGTTACCTTAGTATCTCCACTATAAGGCATTGGCGTTCCACCATATCCCAGACCTTGAGAAATTTTAGGATCACCAGCACTGCTATCTCCATTGGCTGCATGCCCAGCAGCACCAGCACGAGCTTCCCATGCTTGAAGACTGCCAAATTCTGGAACAGGCAAGTCTTTCACCCGACTGAGTTGGTCCATTAAAGGCTTGAGCTGTACCTGCACTCAGTTCCATATTTATTAACTCAGACAATGATGGCATGCCATTCGGTGATGAACAATTACAACTAGTTTGAAGCTAGCAAACAAATTATATGTAGCATGCAGTGCACAACGAGTACCATAGAGAATAGTCAAGAAACATTACAAGTAAATTAAATATGGGCCAGCAACACCAAAACTTAAGGCTCGTACTGTGCAATGTCTAGAGATATCATGAAATTCAAATAAGATGAAAGGTACCCATAAAAACACCTCCATGAATTTCATAAAAATAAAAGCCTTGTGATATTATACATAAGAGGCACAACCTCAATGTCACCAATATTTCCAGATCTTTTTTTAACTAATTTTTTGGAATGAATTTTAAGTTTTGAGCACCAACTCTGAGCATCACAGACAATTTTTTTTGATAAAAAAAGAAAGAATAGTATTAAAAAGAAAGAAATCTACAAGGTAGGAGGACATGATATGCTCCTAAAGCAAGAAAAGAAGAAAAGAAAACAAATGGCAACATATTCAAGAAAATAGCAAAGCTACCCAATCCCTAAGCATATTCGACAATGACACCCCTTACAAAAAAACCATGAGAGAATCACCAAAGAGAAGCCTTATAAACTATCCTGTCTTGCATAAACTGAAGGGCAATGAAACAGTTTTGAATATGTTGAAATTTAGGGTTAAAGCAAAGGTATGGTTGGCAGATTTAGGACTGAAGGAAAATCCACATCTCTTTATCCCTTGTACCTCCCTTTATTTATAACACTATGAAAAAGTGTTTAACTAGAAGATAAACTCCTAGAGATAAATCTGAAATACAAAGCAATCTGAATAAAACTAGAAGACTACCCTAAGAGATAATTAAGACAATATTAAGAGCAAAATAACCCTTTAACCTTCCTACTTAATTTGTAACACTTAACCTGATAGGTTTCTCAAAAGAATATTTGAGCACTCATTTCAAACAAATACATAATAGAACCACGAAGACTGCACTCTGCCACAACATTTTTGACTTCCTTATTCTTACCAAAAACTTTGTCCTTTCTCAAGAGAAACTATTCCAAGGTCATAGGGAACAAACCCAATGCTCACCAAAGACGTCAAAAAGTCTATTTATCCCATAAAAAAATAGCCATCCGGCAATGTAAAAATAATTTGTAGCTGATTCAAAATGAGACATGCACATAATACACATATAAGGAAAAAAGAAGAAGCTGTATTTGGTCTTCAAACCTGCACGATTTCGTTAGTATTAATCCTATTGAGTACCACTATCCAAACAAATGATTGACATTGAAATGAACCTTAGACTTCCAGATGGGCTTGTCAAGAAGAAATGTGTCCAGTGTCCCTAATAGAAGTAAAAATAAATTAAAGGGGGGGGGGGGGAGATTAACAAGAGAAAATATCAGAAGATTCAGGGGTCGAAGAAAATGGAAATTCCATGAAATATTGAGCCTGGGGCCGATAATACAAAAGCTTGGCATAGGGGAAATGTGCAGTGAAGAGAGATTATAGAGGCATGGAAATACCCCCATAAAAGATATATTCCCACCAGGTATCCTCCCAAAATCTAATTCGGAGACCATCTCCCATTCTTAAAGAAACCAGAAGTCAGAAAGTAACAGCCATGAGAAATAAAATTCCGAGGCCTTACATGAGTAATGAGTTGCAGTGAGCACCGGATTGGCCTCCCATCCATTCTGATGTAAACCCTACTTGTGAATTTCTTGTGCCATAAAGAAGTAGTCTCTAAAGGAAACCTAAGGACTATTTCTTTTTGGACCCTAAGTTTAAACTTATCCTTATGATCAAGTCTAGTGGTTTCAATGAAGTGATAGTGACAGGATAGATTCCAAAAAATGGGCACAAAACACAGACAACCAACAACTATTTAACAAACAATGTTATTATCTTTTGCTCTTAGTTTGTTTAACCCACCAATGTATTATAACCCCATGACACATAATGACACAAGCATTCCTTTGTAGAAAACTACACTAGTTAAAATGCTTACGGGCCCTAGCAAACAAAGCATTAACAATTACCAAGAATAATGAATCTAAATAAAAGGAAGATTCATTTCCATTACTCTAACAAGTCCATCATACAAAGCCAAATATAGAAATAAACACAACAGAAAAATAATTAAAGAACCTCCATATTCTGAAGCATGTCCTTTAACTTTTCACGTCGTCGTCTTCTTGCATTATCATCTCCATCTCCCCCTTCTTGAGCAGCTAACTTGTCACTTTCTATCTCAAGTTTTCCATTACAACTTTCACAATGGAAGTCTTCATCTTCAAAAGATATCAACCGCAGTGCATCCAAAGCATTGTATCTAAAATAATTCAAATCCTCAAGTATTATGGAACAGAAATACATCTATACGAATAAGTATGAACGAAATTATAATATTGCTATTACAATGAATATCTGAAACCTTTTTCCACAGTTTGGACATATATATTCCTGAACTGTGTTCTTGTTCTCCAATTCATCTTTCAACTTCTTCTTCATGCGATGCAGTCTGTACCTAACCACATCATATATCTGCAACAAATCATCATAACAATGGAGAAGCCAGGATTTGATGGGCAACTGATTTAAAAATACTGACAAACAAACAAGCAAAACAATATTGATTTCCCCTTCCTACTGCAATAGAACACCCAAACATCACTGATAAAGCTACATTCATAGAAGAAAAAGTGAGAAGAAAGAGATAGACCTGTGCATAATCTAGACAACAGTAAGAGTGCGTGTGCAGCTTGACCTTTTCTTCTCCCTCTTTTCCTGTCTGTTGACCATCAGCTGTAGCAGCTACGGCAGCACTATACATTTTTGCACCTTTAGCTGTCTGTGAGAAAATCAAACATAATATGACGACTGACAAAAATAAGTACATGACTTCATATAATCACCAATAACTGACACTTTTGCAAAACTAAACATGAAAAATAACAAAACCCAGCATGCATCATCAGATGAAAATTAAAAATCTATACCAATTATTGAACCTACTGTGCAGCTTTTGGATAAAAATAAGACACTTGAATCTTGGATACAACAGAAAGAAACTTGTATAACAGAAACATCTGGCATAAGCTTAAACGAGCCTAGCTCTTATTCAAGATCTAGAAAATGTCCAACAAGCTGACAAAGTTGGCCAACTACATTCAGTAGATGTTGAGCAACTATCATTTTAAAAGAAAACATACTACCAAGTGAGCCAAACAAGTACAGATTAGTGAGCAAAAATCATAAATTAAGAAGTAATTTTTTTTTTTTGAAATTTTACATTTGTCGTGGAACTGGGAGCTTCAAGTCTGAGTACAGAAACAAAGAGATTGAGGGAATGGACAAGCAATGATCCATAATACGCACATGACACAACATGGACTTCGACACAAAGACAAGATTTAGTGGGTCAGGCAACAGGAAATTTGATTACAACAAAATTGAAAAGCTATAGGGTGATGATAAGAATCTTGTATGATAATTTTGTAAGTTAGCAATTGTATCTGACTTTGGTGTCTGTAAATGGCTTGTGAAAAATGTTGTTACTTGGGTTCAATAAAAGCAAGTTACATGGGCTATGAACAAAATTATAGTCTTAATCAAGCAGTACAAAGCTTTAAGTTTTTCATTTAAAATAACAAATACATTGCAAATTATCATGCATTCCCGTCTCTCCTAGTTGAAGGCCAGTTAAGTGCCACTAGACACAAATTGTTGAGGGTACTAAAACTTCTACTAAATTTCATTTACAAATTGTGGTAGATCCGTTTGTAGGTTCTTATGGCATGCTCTTTGAAGTAAATGCATAAATGTCAGGTGAGCTTGAGGTTTGAGATATTAATATAGATTATCACATCATGGAGTGAAAGTTTTAACCTAAAACTTCTGGTAAAAAAAAACAATTTCCAGGTAACTATGTTCTCCGTTAGCATTCCTTTTTGCCATGCAAATGGCAGCATAAACATTAAAATAAAGTAAAACCCCATTTTGCCCCTGCTATGTAACATCCACGAAACTTCAAGATCATGCAACAAAGACCCATGGCAGAAACTTAAGTGTTCTAACTTCTAGCCCAAAGGGCAACAAGAATAAAAATTAGAAGACCATCAAAGGTTGCCTGTAACACAGTCAAAGCTTGTCTTACTTATCATTATCAATAATCTATCAGGTTATTCCTCCCTTTGCTTCATACCTCAATTAGCCCTACCTTGTCCATCCTTTAGATTTTAAATGAGGGAAACTGTAAAAAGAAGATGATGGCACAGTAAAGAGAATACCAAACTATTGAATTAAAATCTCTCCCCTTCTCTCTCTACTCCTGTAGTGTTCAGTTGCAGCTTTCACATAGATAGATAAGATCATAAATTATACTTGTTAGTCTTCAACTGAACTGTTATGTGAAGGAACAATATGGTGGCTGGTGTGCTACTGTGCTTTAACTTAAGTTATTGACAACTGAATCTGTTGATGCCTTAAACTCATATTCAAAATGTGAAATCTGGTATCAGATTTGAATACTGCTATATAGGAACCTGATCAATGTAGATTACAAATTACAAATGAATAATGTAATCAATTAAAGACAGCATGGTCAAACACAAAACAGTGATGCTTCAATGTGGACTTTGTTGGAATTTTAAAAATGCTAACTAGCATGCTTGGAAAATAAAATTGGAATGGTGCGCAAAGGCTCAGCACCTTATGTTTGCAGTCCTACAGTACAGGCAGAACCCAAAGTTACCTCTCTCCTATGATCACGAGTAATGAACTTCTCTTCTTCAAAAAACCGCAGAGTTCGACGAAGTTGTTTTGTGTGCAATTTAAGGTCCTTTGCCAAGTCTTCTTCTCTAACCCATTGTCGTCTGGACAGAAAAAGATCATCACAATAAACCAAATGACCAAAAAACAAGAAAGTATCTTCTATTTTTCAGCTACATAAATTCAAGTTCAACCAATATCATCTTCTGCGTTTCATCCCCACGCCCATAAAGCACACAAAGCTCCACACTCAGCAGATACTAAGACCTTTATTTTCATGATATTTAACAACGCAAATTACTGTCCACTGATCCTAGCAATTGAACTGGCATTGCCCTCATAAAAACACTTCCTCTTCGATGATTTATTGTCCTTTTTCTATTCGTCTGTGGCTTGTGCTTTTCCTTTCCTCCAATTTTAGTTAAAAGTTCAGCTCCTTCCATTCTTTTTTGCTTGGAACAAAAAGTGCGGCATCAAAAGCGGATAAAAGACAGCAAAGGCCGAACCTTGTGAGCGCATCAAGCACTACTACAGCGATTCCTCTGTTATCACTCCTACCAGTTTTAGGCTGGTTATCTCCTTTGCCCGTTAGATCATCGTAGAAGGCCCTCCCCGCTAGTTTAACCAGCCTACGCAGATTCACCGGAAAGCATAAACATATTTGAAGGAAAATTCAAATCGAAAACCTTACTTCCGGTTTTTGAAGTGCACACGGAAAAGAAAAAAAAAAACACGTTTTGAAGCATATTAACTGAAAACTTCCCCATTTGATAAGGAGAGAAAACCATACTTGTTGAAGTGATCGACCATTGAATCGATCTGAGAACAAGAAAAATTAGGGTTTTAACAAAAGTTCAGTGTCGTCTGAGGCATGCAGTTGTTCTGTGTTCGTTCCCGGTGTTGAACCGGGGAGGGAAGATCTGACTGAGAGTCCAAGACTAATAATTTTTTATTTGTTATTGAAGAACCCACATATTTTTCATAATCCTGGATTGACCTTATGGTTTAATCCTATTTCGGTGTTCGGCACTTTCGGCTTCGGATATGTCAAATTAGGGCTTCATATTATTTGACGTTTGCAGTTTGCAGCCCTGTTTAAATTTAAAATGTCCTTTAAACTATATTTTAAAAAATTAAAAAGAAAATAAAAAATATTTAAAACGTTTTACCTTGAATTTAGTCCAATCTTGATTCTCCATTTCATTTCCCCTCCAGGCCCTATCCTACCTTTTATTATAAGGTGAGAAAACATAAATTTTATAGTTTTATTTGAGAATAAGTGGTTTATAAAATATAATTAAATAGTATTGTCTCCAACACTAAAGTATTATAATAATTTTTTTATTTCACTCTGATTATATTTAAATTTGTAATTCTCATCATTCCATATGTTTATTTTATACAGTTATTATTTAAAAGCATCTAAATAAAATTATTATTATTATTATTATTAATTTTATAAGTAGGTAATGTTGGAGTTAATTTGTGAATTTTTTAACTAATTTACTTTTTCTATAAGGCTGATCATCCACAGTTTAACAAAATAATTGATTATAGCTTTATTCCAACAAATTAGCAAAATTATATACCTAACTTCTCATCTCCACTACTAAAGTAACATTTTGAGGTTAGATTAATCACTATTTTAGCTCTATTAACAAAGTTTTGAATAAATATATTTTATAAAATATAACGTAATTAGAATAAGATGTTGTTTGGATTGACTTGTACTTTTAAACATATGCTTTAAATAGGAAAAAAAGTTCAGTATTACGGTCGCACCGTGCGACCGTAGCTAATGGAAGGATAGATTGGGGTGGCCCCCACTTCAATGGAGTGGGTGGGGGCCATACCTAGCATGTGAGTGAAGGGCGCATCAGAATTGGTGCGCCTGTAGCACTGAACTTTTTTCCTTTAAATAGAAGTGATCTTTTTTTTAAAAAAGTAGGTATTTGATATTTGAATATAATTACGTATAAGTGATTTTACTGAAAAAAGCAGATGTTTTGTGTTTGAATGCAAAAATATAAAAGTGCTTTTGAGCATGTAAAATTATTAAAAATGATATATAAAAATGTTCTTTAAAAAATTTGTGAAATCTTTTAGAGGTATATGTATTTAAAAAATTTTTTATCTCTTCCATTAGACCTGATTATTTTTTAAGCATAATTTTCCTGCTTAAAAAATAAGTAGTATTTCTGCTTATTTTTAAAATAAGCAATTAAAATTTAAACATGTATCCAAACACCATTTTCTAAAATAATCACTTTTTTTTAAAATAACTTATTTAAAAAATAATCTCATCCAAACACCATCTAACTCATTATTGATAAAAATGAACATGTAATGTGTACTTTAGTGTATTGTTACAAATTCAAACTCTAATTTTGTCAAATTTTTGAGACTAGCATGAAAGGATCTTTATTGTAAAGTAGATATAATAGTAATATCATTATAGTTGTTATGCTATTAATAAAACTTTTTATTTATTATTATTTTTGTATTCAAAATTATATATAAATTCAAACTCCAATGCTTATTAAATATTTTAAATTACACATGTATTGGAAAAATAAAATCATGACTTGCACCCAAAATTTTCAATGGAAGATCTAAAGAAGCTTGGACCGTTGCATTTCATAAAATGTTATCTTTACAATGGGGTTTATTATTAAGTATTTCAAATTTTACTTGTTATATATTTATATATAAGATAAATACAAATTTTAAGATTTTTATATTTGATATGTCTTAATTAATATAAAAATTGTGAAATTTTCATATATCTCATACTAAAATTATGTACCCATTTTCACTACAATTTCTTCCCACATAAATAGAAGTCCCATATTCCATATTTCTACCAATATATAAATTATGAGTAAGCTTTTAAAATGTTTAATTTAGTTATCTAATGTTTTTTTTTAATTGAATCATTTATTTTTGTTTCTAAAAGAAGATCAAATTAAAATAAAATAATATATTTAAATAAAAATATATATGTTAAAGTGATTAAAGTGAAAAAGATTATAAAAAATTAAATTGAGAAATTACAAATATTCTGAGGGCTAAAATTATAATGTACTCTAAAATAAATAAGGGTTACTACACATTTCCTGAACAATTGTTTGGTAAGAACGTAAATCTTACACTCAACAGGGACGAAAAGGTAAATCAAAATCCAACTCACGGGTGTTCTCGTTCGCGATTTAAAATAAATCTATTCACCGTCGGATTAAAATGGTTGACAAATGTATGGCATAGGTTAACAGGGCAAATCGTCACCCCACCAGGTGACCCAAACTCGCTAGCGGGTGAGGTCGTCTATAAATGAGGCATCGCCTAGCGCGCTCAAAGGGAGGCAAGGAGAGCTGGACCTAGATTGTACTTGCTCTCGAGCTCTGTATTTTCATGGCGAAGCCTCGCAAGCCAAAGAATGAAGATCCCAAGCCTGAGAATTCTGGCGCTGTAGTTCACCACCAAAAGCTCTGCCTCTCCATCGACATGGACAAGCGTCTTGTCTACGGGTTCGTCTCTCTCATTCTGTGTTTCATTTCACTCCTTGTTGCACATAGTTTGTGTTTCTTGGTGTACTGGTACGAAATTACTGGGGTGAGGTTGTGGATTAGATTTTATCGGTGTGGAGGCGCGTTGGTGCTAGAGATTACCTAATCGATATAGAAGTTTTAACTCTGGGATTTTTCAGGTATACTGAATTGGAAATTGCGGTGCCCGAGATTGGTATTGTTGGCCTTCACGCAGAGAATTTAGGCATCCAGAATGTTTTGGTTGATGGCGAGCCGGCAGAGTTCGAGTATTACCCGCATCATCAGCAACAAGTGGAGAATGAAAAGAGACGGAGCTCGGCATTTTCCCCGAGCTCGGCTGCTGATGTTGCAGGCTCGGTGTATTTGTCTGCGCTAGAAAAGGAACTGGTGCCAAATTTACTAATTAATTGCTGCAAACCTTTCAAGTCTGAATGTGAACAGCAGGAGCAGCCCGTTTCTGAAAATGGGTTTCATTCTTCTGGAGAGGACAAGCAGGTTATAGTTCCTTTCTGTACTCACGTTTTTTACCTGGATAAGCTGGATGCTGTACAAATTTTGAAAGCAGTCTCCTGCTTGGGTTTTCTGCTATGTCTCATAAAGATACTGCATTTATTTGTTTCTCACGGATGCCATTTCATCGATTTATCGGATTTTACTGAATTTTGTTCCTAGTCTGCGTTCTTATATGCTTTTATGGATTTTTAATAGAAAGTAGAAGAGTGCATAAAGGTCAATTCAGTGTAATTTTTATTAATGTAGCTGATTTGAGGCTAACGTTATATATGGCAGATAATTTAAGATAATCTTTACCTTATTTTGCACCAAATTTGCATCAGATCGTATTTATCACCCACTCTTAGTAAAGAAATTGACACAATAGCGTCACTGATTAAGTCTGCTGTAAGTGTTTAGGTAGCATCCTTCCCTAAAAAAATTGTTGGCAGAACGTGCAAAATGAGTTGTTGTGGTGAGGTGAGGTTTACTATTTGTGTTTTCTCATGTAGGTTGATGTTGAGTGCAGAATGTAAGATTCGTTCGTATTGACTATTGGATAGAGAAGGCAGAAACTGGGATCCACTTCAAAGATAGTGTTCTCCATACTGATAGCCAGATAAGGAGAGCAAGGTGTTGGTTCCCTTGTATGGATGACAATTTACAGCGATGCTGGTATGAACTGTTTAACACTTCCATACATGTGTGTGTGACGCCTGTCTACATTTTAAAGATGATAATATTTACCATTTACAGTTACTTCATGAGCTTCTAGTCATTATTATTATATTTCTGTTATCATTCAGTTATGATCTGGAGTTCACTGTTGCGCACAATCTTGTGGCTGTCAGCACTGGAAGCTTGCTATATCAGGTAGTAATGAATAAGATTTATGTTTTGGCATTTTAGTGCTGAAAGCATATGCAATACTATTTTGAACAAGCAAATATTGTTTAGGAGTTGAATTTGGTTTGACTAGTATTACATGTTTTGTTGGAATTACTTTTATTTCTAACCACAAAATGTTGAATAGCAATTTGCCAATGCCATAATCCGAAGGTAGGAAATGACAGAAAGGTTTCCATCTGTTTTGGGCGATCATTTTAGAAAACTATAGGATTTTGACTACTTTACTGATATTTAGAACTATAGAAAGCACTAATCTGTAAAATGGGCCAAAATACAGACATGGATACAAAATAACTGCTTATCATTTAAAATCTTGGAAATGATTCTCTCCATATGGTAAATAAACTATTTTCCTTCTACCTAATATTGAAGGTTAGGATAGCATATGCTATATGTGCTGCTATGGCTTTGTTTTGCATCCTGATTATTCTGGTTTACCAGTCTATTCCATAAATAGCTTAAGAAGGAATGTTATATAACTTGGATTGCTTTCTATTTTTACTGATGGTAGATGTTACTGGATATTGATGTTGTCCATTGCCCTGTAGAACATCTTAAGATTCAACGTCGGCGCAAGCTTATGATTTTCTTCGCATCCCTATTTAGATTTAATGGAGCCTTTTCCTTTTACACTTTCTTTTTTCTTTTGGATTATAAGATCTATTAATGAAACAGAAATCTTAATTTTAGTAGTAACTCTAAGTCAGCCATATAGGATGGTATCTGTACTATCATCACTGTAATGTTGTTGATAGTTGATACAACTCTATGTCTCTACCATACTAAGGATTGGATTTTGATTCCTAGCTGGTGTATGATTTGCGGGGATAGCTCAGTTGGGAGAGCGTTAGATTGAAGATCTGAAGGTCACATGTTCAATCCATGCTCACCGCATACATCTCTAGGATTAAGGCTTTCCTTAGCTAAAATCCCAGTCCTTGGGACTTCGCTTGCTGTCTATGGCTTTTTGCCTTGAAGAGTACTGATAAACCCCTAGGATATTTTGGAAAGAGAAAGGGCAAAAGGGGTATTGGCCAAGTATCACATGTTACTAGCATTCCGTAAGTTTTGGGGTTGGTTATGCATGGGAGAGAGAGAATGGGTTATCTAGCAATATGGTTTGTCTTGTAGTCAAGAAGATAAAAGGCAGCTGAGGGCTACAAATGGGGGACGGAGAGAATTGTGGTTGTCTTTAGAACTGTCAAACTGGGCGGGCCAATCCGGCCTGCCCCATTTGAGAATCAACCCGCCCTTTAGACGGGGCGGGTCGGGCCAGCCCTCCAATTTGGCGGGCTGGAAATTCTTAACCCGCCCTGCCAACCCGTCAAAATACTGCAGCTGAAGGAGGAATTTGGCGGGTTGTGTTTTACTCAACCCAACCCGCCATTTTAAACGGGCTGGGCGGGCCAACCCAGCGGGCCCAGCCCGTTTTGACAGCTCTAGTTGTCTTTGGGGGGAGGCTAGTTTGGCCTGGCTGTGGCTTGGGAGTTATGTTCTTCATTCAGTTTGCTTCATTACTTGTGTTAGTGAGGTGTTTCCCGTGAGATTCCATCTCTGTGTTCTGTTCTTGTATTTTGGCTTATATTTCTTTCC
>JASKGM010068259.1:0-16539 GCA_034509205.1 Ceratonia siliqua
CTAATTAAAAGCCCACCATTATTATCATATATTTCTTTTTCTTTGTAATTAAATGAAGCTAGCATAGAAAAAGACAAATTTCTCTTCATAACTCCCAAACTCAACAACTTGGTATACACTAGACAAAGCCACGTAATGCCAAAAGGACATATGGAATTCTCTAAAGAAGGAAGCAATTCATTTAGTATTATTATTATTATATAAAAACATTTTTTTATATAAAATATCTTCTATTCACGTAAAATTTTCCCTCAATAATTTTAAAAGTGTTTACTCTTCTTTTCAATGCCACAAGTATTTATTGTATAGAACCAAATATCTACTACTTAATAAATTTCCAACTCCACAATAAAAACTAAAACGTCTTCAAGAAAAATATTACATTAGCGGCATTTCAAGTGTCCTTGGGAGGAGCAATTAAACTTCCTAAAGAGGCCACGTAGATAGCCGAAGAGAATTCTGGAAAGTTTTTCCGTGTGGAGGACAAGGAATTCCTAATTACCTAATTAAAATTATGTATATATATAGAAGGGTATTACAGATTATATAGAAGGGATATTACACAAGTGTCCGTTAGAAAAGTCAAGAGAAAATTTGTGAGAAAGTCTGTGAGAAAAAATAGATTCTCATGGATATATCTCATAGAAAACCCGAGAGAAAAAAGGGAAAAAAATAGTTTTTTGGGGAACATTCTCACGAACACGTATGTGAGAAAAGCCAAGAGAAAATGAGAAAAAATTTATTTGAAGAGCATTCTCATTGATATAGCCCGTGAGAAAGTTTATGAGAAAAATTAAATTTTTTATTTTTTATTTATTCTTATACAATAATCTATCAACTTTTAAAAACAACCTAAAAAAAATACATTAAAGTGAATCAAATTCAATATATTATTAAATTAATTAAAATAATGTATACGAATTACATCAAATATAATGTAATTAAGTAAAAAAAAGTACATCAATGATCATTACTTAACTCATTATCACCTTCAAAGGGATTAGCACGAGGCGACGAGAGAAGGGCAATGGTAGAAGCAGCAATGCCACCGACTAGCTACATGAACTTGTTGCTGTTGCTTCATCCACTCTTACTGTTGCTTCAGGATCTCTTTGAGGGTCCTCATCTCGTCATGCATTTCCAATAATTTGGGATCCTAGCTAGGTGACCGGTGATGGCTGGCTCGATTGACCTAAATTCACCACGTCGGCCTCAAACCCTATCACTTTAATTTGTCCTTTCTTATTCTTTCTACTGACAACATTCATCCATAAGCAGGTGTTATCAATGGAAGAACAAAACTATTGAGTTGGGTCACCTTGCGGTCTTGAAAAGATTTTTGCACGAGTCAAATCATAATTAGTGAGAAGTTAATTGAAAAATAATTAAATAGAAACATATAATATTGAAGTTTAATGAAATTTAAGTTCAGTTACGTAAGTCATCTCAGCTCATGGATGCCCTAGCCCTTAGCGTGCTGTGCTGCAGATGGTAAAAGACCTCAAGGGCATTAACCTCCCTCCCCAAATGGTTTGTTTACAAGAAATGAAGTAAAGTGTTAGAATAATAAATAATAATAATATTTACAATTAATTAAAGTTATAAATTATTAAAAATTTTAAACTCGTTAACTCATCCTTTGGCCTGGTCTCAATCAGTTGCCCTTGGTCTTCCCTTTCCTTATGTGTCTTAACATGGCCTGTATGTTGTCATTGCACTTGGTCTCCCATATATTGCAGATTTTGTTTTTGTACTGGGCTTCCTAGTTACACCTTGTCTACATTAAAAACAATAGAGTTAGGGTTAGTAAGTATGAAAATCAGGTAAATTGAGTAAATACTGTGTAAGTTTGATTAATAGCTTAAACTCTTTTCACTAGTGCTCCTTCACATTTTTGGGAACTTGGAAGGTGTTATACCATGGACCCTCAAAATGAGACTTATTGATAGAGAATAGACAAATGAGACTTATTTTATGATGTATTTTACAACCCGTTTCTTATAACGTAATAATTGAGAGGACAAATGCTATCCAAGTGGTACATAGTATTTTACAACACTTTCCGTTGACCTGTACACACTATTTGTGCTTTAATTATTATAATTACTATTATCACTATTATTATTATTAGATAAAGAGAATTATAAAGTATAAGGTATGTCAAACTACATCCACGAATAATCAAATTTTGGATTTGAAAATCATCATATTTTCTACCAATTTCATAATCTAGGAAAGTCTTAACAATTTTCTCAAAATTCAACAATGAAAAAACATTAAAGTTTGCTTCCATATATTTTAAATAAGTTTAGACTAATATTTTATGTCAACAAAAAAATTAAATTTTATACGACAATTTTGTGAAATATGATGATTTTGAAATGAATATAAGTTATTTGTTAGTTATTTATATAACTGATTATTAAAAGTGCCCAAATAATATATAAGTGATTTTTTATAAATAAATTAAAAATAATTTTTATATATTCATAAATCATTATTCAATTACTTAATTATTTATAAATTAAACACTTGATGATTTTGAAAAAACGTTAGTTATATTTTAGTATTTCAACAAAAATAATTTAAATAAAGTTAGTTATACCCAAATATTAATTTACGTCAAAAATAATTTATGTCCAAATTTTAAATGCTCGCAAGTACATGAATCATTAATAGTCTAATGATAAGTTTACTCCGAAACTGATCTCTCAAAGAATTGTAGTGATTTAAATTCTTAACTATTTTCTTCAAAAACTAAATTTACCAAACATAAAAAATGAAATAAAACAAAAAATAAAAATAAAATCCTAAATGAACAAATTAAAAGAAACCAAACAAAAAATAAATTAAAATAAAATAAAGTGAATAAAATAAAATTTTAAACACACTAATCAAATTATTACGAATGCTCAAAATTAATTAAACTCACTAAATTAAAAGAATACAAAATAATAACTAAAACATAATTAAATTCATTGAAAATTAATGGGGTTTAATTAACTAATCAATCCTGTATTGAAATATTAAGTGGATTAAACAAAAATTTCTAAGTTGAGATTATTGATTTTCATGGATAGCCCTCACTTACAATCAACTAATTAATTTTTTTGATCCACATAATTATTTAGTTAATTAGATTTAGCACAAGAGAAAACACACAAAGATCTAAATTAAATCAAACTAATGAATTTAATTTAAACTCTTATTGCTCAAAAGAGCTCAATTAAGTGCAGATGATGTGTCTAACACCTAATTCTCATATTCCAATTTAAATTATAAATAAGAGATGATTACTTCATAATTTATAACTAAACTCGATAAACAACAATGAACAAGAAATAATCTAAACTTGCATTAAAAATAATCCACTAGAATATTCAATACATTATTGGTAACTAAACTAAACACCCATAATATATTTAGCCACTCATAATTAAATTTAACCCAATAAACTTAATTACAAAAATTCTAAACATATTACAAAAATCACAGAATAAAAAGAAAATGAAAATAAAAGATGAAATTCTTCCCTCCTGCAACAACAATAGTGTGAAAGACGTCCCAGAAAAATTTCCTGGAGAGAGACAAATCTATAATTGGAAGAAAAATGTATCTTTCTCTGCATTCTTTCCTCCCTTTATGGAGAAGACCACTCTTTCTTTTAAAGAGGCGTGGGGTATTCCAAGTGAAGGTCCTGCCTTTTCCTGGTGGGCAGCGGCTCTTTTGTAAATGTAGGACTTCAAATTACTTATTTTTTTTAAAAAAAGATACTTCAATGCTCTCTTGAGTATTTCTACAAATAACACAAAAGAAAACTCAAAGTAGTCTAATTCTAAAATAAAATACATAAAAAGAATAAAAATTATAACAAAATAATAGAATAAATATTGATTTATCAATAATTATTATACTATCTCAGGTCAAAGAAAGAAGTAATTAAATAATTAAATAATTAAATAATTAAATAAAAAAGAAATAAAATTGAAAGGAAAAAATATTGCTAAGATGGGAGCGCTTCCTCGATGTCATAGCTGATTATATTACCTACTGTGTAATCCCATGATTGATGACTGGAGTTAGGTTAAAAGTGTCTCAGAACTAAAGTGAACTTATTATCCATCGTGATTTATTATGTTCTCACTTGTTAACTCTGTGATTGAGCACTAAAATAGTAAACCACAAAACTCCATCTGACGTTTGTTTCTCCTATAACTACTTACTGTGTTAGTGATGATTGACAAACTTTCCTGAGGCTACCTTTCCAACGATCAATCTCTTATCACCATAATTAAATTAAAAAATAAATAAATTAAACTAGCTGCAAACATATATAGAAACCTCTTATTGCAATAAACTAAAATATTAAAAAAAACTCCAACAATAAGCGCAAACATATAATACTTTATGCATACTGAAAAAATATTTTCGTATATGAGGACATTGATTATTGAATTTAATTTTTTTATAAATTGTCTAATTTTTTAGCCTTCATTATTTTTCAATTTTCAATTACAAGAATTAATACATGCACTACAAGAAAACATGGGTTTCTCTCGGAATTCCTCATAAACAAAAAATCAATGAGAAATTATCACTTATTTCTCTCATATATTAAATAGGGAGAAAATTTCTCATGGGCACTATGTGCATGAGAAACATCCATGAGAAAGATGTGAGAGAACCATGAGAAACAATGCGCAAAGATAGAGGGAGCGTGGGGCAAAGAGATTATCATGACATTCTCACAAACCATAAGCCGTTAGAACTTCCCTCTTGAGTTTCTCACAGCCAACACTAGGGAACTTGGCTGGAACATCTTCTCCTGAACTGTTGTCTTTGGAAAACAACTCAATTAATGAAATGCATCGTTTTTGGTGTATTTATCACAAAATTTATCTATGAGAACTTTTCTCACAGACAAATGTCGTGAGAAATCTTAGAATATCAAAACAGCTTCTTCCTCTTTCTCTCATTTCAGTGTTCATGTTTTCTTTCTCCCTAAATCCGTTTTCTCTCTGATTTCTCTGTCTAAAACTATTCTCCTATGTCTTTTCACCATTTTTTGGCAGGGTGAAGTGGTGTTTAGTTTATCTCATTCATCCATTCGAAGCTTTAGACTTGAGGTTGGCCAAAAATTTTTGCTTTCTCTACCTTTGAATTTTCTTTGTTAATGTTCGACTTTTGGGTATGTTTTTGGTTTTTTTATAGTTTTTTTTAAGTATATGATGTTGGTGGATAGCTATTTGATAGTGTATGGAGTTGGTTTATGATTTAATCTGAATTGAAATGTTCAAATTGGAGTAGACGTAGGCTTTTTATGTTGAAATTTCTTTAGAGCTTTATCCCAACGGTAGGAGTATTAAAACTAAGTTTTACATAAGTGTTGAGGAATTTATTCAATTTACTTTTGCATTTAATTTATGTGTTGACAAAGGAAAGCTTATATACCCATGTGCTAAATGTAAATACTAAAAGTTTAAAACACTAGATGATGTAAGGATACATCTATATAGGAAAGGTTTTACGGAGGATTATTATTATTGGGTGTATGATGGAGAGGTCCGGCCATTGTTATCCCCACTAATTGAGCTTAAGACCCAATATTTTCAATCGTACGAGCATAAGGTTATGAATGTTGCTGGGCCATCTTTTGAAAGGGAGTACCATAGGGTAGAGGAGGATCCTATTCCAAAGTCAACCAAGTTTTATGATATGTTGAGCGTCGTATAGTCTCCATTATGGGATGGATGTCAGACACATATATGCTTTCAATGACTGTTAGATTGTTGTGCATCAAGTCTGACTTTAACATTGCGAAGACATGTATGGATAAGCTTATCACGTTGATAAGTTAAATATTACTAAGCGGTCATTGAATGTCTACAAATTTGTACCATACCAAGAAATTGGTTTCTAAACTTGGTTATGGGTCTAAGAAGATTGATAGTTATCTGTAAAGGTGAATGTTGTATTATAGCGACAATGAAAAGGCTAGCCAATGTCGATTTTGTGGTGTAGAATGGTTCAAATAGCCACAAGTTGGTAAGAGAAAGGTTAAGGATGTTCTAAATAAACAAATGTGGAATTTGCCCATAATTCCTAGACTACAAAGACTTTTTACATCTAATGCATCTGCGAGTGAAATAAGATGGCATCGGGAACACTCATGTGAGTCAGAGGTGTTTTTGCATCCATCACATGGAGACATATGGAAGATTTTTGACAAGGTTTACTCGAATTTCACTTATGATGCAAGAAATGTTAGGTTGGGTCTATGTGTGGATGGTTTCAGTCCATTCAGAATGAATGCCAAGGCATATTCTTCTTGGCCTGTCATCATTACTCTTTACAATCTTTCGCCTAGCATGTTTATACAAAGGGAATACATATTCTTAGTAGTGATTATTCCTAGTCCACGTAATTCAAAAAGCAAAATTGATGTCTTCATTAGCCTCTAGTTGACGAATTGCAACCATTTTTACATAAAGGAATGCTTACGTATGACATTTCATTGAAACAAAACTTTGTCATGTGAGATGCTCTTTTGTGGACCATCAATGACTTTCCTTCATATGGAATGCTATCAGGTTGGCAAATCTCTAGTAGGCTGGGTTCCCCAATTTGCATGAGTAGTTTGAAGGCATTTTAGCTTAAGCATAAGCGGAAGGTCTTTTATTTTGATTGCCATAGACAATTCTTACCCTTAGAGCATCCCTTTCACAGAAATAAGAACAACTTCTTGAAGAATAAAATTGGACTAAATGAAACATTTTTTAGGATTTACCTTACTAGCCTATTTTATTAATCCCACACAATATGGATGTGATGCACACAAAGGTTAATGTGTTTAGTAATGTGTTCAACACGGTGATGGATGTTAAAGATAAGACCGAAGGCAATGTTGGGAATAGGTTTTCCTAGAATCAAGTTGTATTCCTCAATTTGATGTAAATATATTTTTATATTAATAAATAAAGAGTTTATTTAAGTAAGCTTCATTTTCTAGCTATTAAGGTTCCTAAATTCTAATAAACCAAGATACATCTACATAAGGGTTATGCAAAGGGAGATATGTATCTTTGGAAGAATCTGAAATATTATTCACAATCACTGAATAGAGTCGATCACTCTAGTCAATTAAGACTATAGTATCCGGATTACCTCTATAGAAAGAATGAAATTATTTTACAAGAGAATGATGAATATCAAATTATTGAAGTAGTAAACTTCAAGTAATGACACTATTAAATGAATTGGAATCAAATGAGATATCAAGTTTAAGTTAATACCGTTACTTTGAACTTGAACTCATACACATTCATCTGTTAGTGGTAGAACCGAAATCGTGATGGATTATGGACTTGTGTTTATGACCATTGTGATCTTTGATATACTATAGGCACGACCATTGTGTGATATTGGTGAAAACTCTGTATGTTGTGTTTATAGTGGGAATGAACGTCCTGGAACATAAATCTAGGAAATAGAGTTCGTAGCATTACATCACTTTTGTTGATTTCAGGAAGACAAGTGACATATCTAAGTCTAGTGAAATGATAAATTAGCTACTCATCATTTCTAGATAATTGTAGAAAAGTTCTAAAAGATTATCTGGTCAGTTATCGGAAGAAATATGAGACTAGGAAACAAAATTGATATAAGTGGTAAAACGGTAATTTTAGCTTGTATCAATAGAATGGCTATGTGGGTTCACAAATACTAGGTTTGTAAATTAGACAAATCAATAATCAATTTTGATTTCTCGTAATTTTAGAAATTTTCAAGTGTGCAATCATGAGTCTTTGGAAAAAATGACTTCATGTTTAATAAACTTGGATTATTTTAATGAGATTGAAATAATCCCAAGTTTATTGGATCTTGATATTCCTATGTCTGAACGGATTCCCCACCTAGCTTTGGAGAATTCAATCCACATGAAGTTGAAAGAAATTTATATGAAATTAAATGATAGCTTAAAGAATTTTTCAATCCACATTAAGTTGGAAGAAATTTATATGAAATTAAATGATAGCTTAAAGAATTTTTGTCTTAATTAAGACAAGAGTTGTCTTAATTTAGACAAAGAATTATTTTAGGATAAATGTTGTCCTAAGCATGTTTGAAAATATGAGAAATATTTTTGTCACTAAAGAGACAATAATAATTTTTACATTAATTGTGAAAATTAAATAAGTGTTGTTTAATTAGACAATGGAATTTTAAGATAAATGTTTGCTTTAATTAAGACAAATGTTGTCTCAATTTGGACAACTTTTATCTTAATAATTATTTTTGGTTTTACTACTTTAAATTAATATTTGAATTGTTCAAATTATTTAATTTAAGGAAGTTGAAGAAAATAAAATTAAATCCCTCTTTATTAGGATTTTCAGCCAAGGTATTTATTTAGAAAAAAATTTGATTAAATGAAATTATATTAAATTAATCCTAATTACCTAAAGTTTGAATTGGTCAAACTTAAATGAAGCAAACCAACTATCCATGAGATAGATAGATGGATAGCCAAGTAGGAAGGAGGGAGGTTTGAAGTGTTCAAACCTATATCTCCCTAATTATTCTAAATATTTAAGTGAACAAAAGGTTAGAAATTACAAGGGTTTTAATTTCTTAGGTAACATACATTCATTATGAGACTAATTAAGTAAAAGGAATTTAATTAAATAAAATTCTTTTATTTGAATTTTATATTCAAGCATGACCGATTAGAAAGCCCCACATGTTTTATTTAAATGTTAAATAAAATGACTTTATCAATTTAATAATACAATTATTAATTGATAAATTAATTAGATAATTTGATTATCTACTTTTCCCATGGTAGGCTTGTGGAATCCCTAAGATGTACGGATAGTTTCACAATGCGACGGCCGGTGAAAAGCCATCATTTTATGACTTTGGGGCGCGTAAGGGAAAACGTAGAGAAAATGAGAGTCGCCATCAATTAATTAAAAGGATAATTGGGATCCTTAAAAAAAAAATCAAAACTGGCCCTCAGAACCAGAGGAAGGGTTTGGGAGTCTAATTATGAGTAAGGAAGGTATTAGGCACCTTACAACGTCCATCCTTAAGGACGGTTACCCTAAATTGTTTGTGCTTAAAGAATTTTAATTTATTTAAATTACCCCTTTTTATTAATAAAATAATAATGGACAAAGATGGAGAAATAAATAACTAAACCTGCTTTACCAAGTAAATGCCTATGTACCCTAAAAGGGATCAAGGTCAACGTAGTTTAGATCATTTGAATAGGTTGAATGAATGAGATGTATGATCTCAGCTTGAGAATGTTAGGACATTTAGGGGAATATAAAAATTTCACTTAAAACCTGGAAAATCAATTAGGAATGGAATATAGCTCCATTGAATGCCCAAAACTAATTGAGACTTTCAGAAAATAAAATTCCACTAAAGTCTAGAAAAGGGAATACGCGGGACTTCGGGGAATATGAACTTCCACTGAATGCCCATGAGATTTTAGGACATTGGGGAGTATGTAACTCTACTGGATGTCACGAAGATTAGGATTTTGGAGACGGTAAACTCCTACTGAAAGTCCTTTGAAAGTTTGCCATTGGGGAGTAAATTATGGAAATAGTAGGGCTGAAATGCAAATTTTAAAAATCGAGGGTCGAAGTATAATTAATAAAAGTGATGGGGCCAAAATGTAATTACCCAAAAATAATGGGGTAAAAATGAAATTAATAAAAGTTTTAGGGCCAAAAGTATAATTTAAATAAATAATAGGGCCAAAATGTTTTAACATTATTGAAACCACAATTGTATTTAAAGAATTGAGAACCATCAGTATACGATTTCAAAAAAATATTGAGTTTGAATTTTTTTAGGATTAACTCAATAATATTGGGCTTTTACTAAATTCAGGCCTTTGAAACCCAATTAGAAAATTAACTGATCTTTGGAATATTAGGCTTTGGATCCTATTTTGAAAATAATTCAACTAAATGTTTTGAATCCTCACATTAATTTTATTGGGCCTTAGAAACCCTTCATTAACTTATTTGGGCATTTGAAACCCCTCATTAAAAATTTGACTTGGAAGAGTTGGAATCCAATATACAATAAGGATCTAAAGACTTCCAACTACATTCCTAGGCTACATCAATCTAGTATTTGCACATTACTGTATTCAAACAAAAGGAAACGAAGAGAACAAAAGAAGGGAAAAAAAATGTATCCACATATTAACCATAAAGCAATCTTAAATGGCAAAGGGGAGGCCCTTATTTCTCAATGATCCCTACCCCAAGGATTTTCAAATGATACACACAATGGCAGCAAAATATAGAAACCAAAAGGATTTAATGGCAGTGCCTGTATGTTTTCATGTGACAATCCCAACTCACACGTAACCATATTCTTAACAAGCATTCAACTCCTAAGGCTTAAGGAAACAAATTTAATCATCCAAAAGGGGACTATTGCCTCAGCTGTAGTGGCATTATTGAAATGAAATAAAAAATAAACTTGTTTTAGTCAAAATGCTAGCTTAGGGTAAAGAGCACCATCAGGTTATTCACCAGCCAGTCATATTTACAATGCACTACTAGTATTATATCAAAACCACACTGAATTGACAATTAAAGCAGTATTTAAATCAGGACCAAAGTTCTCTTTAAAGCCAAAAGATAAACCCAACTTAATTCAAGAACATTTAACCTAAAGGCATATCGGGAACCTAATAGCAGTACCTTTCTATGTCCCTCTCATTTCTAAATGAAGACAAACAAATTACATGGAGCAGATTATCCCCTTTCAGCAAACATGAAATACTATTAAAGTTTGGCCTAATTTTCATTTAATGGGGGAAGTAAAGAAAGTCAGTGCAAGCCACAACATAAAATCCAAATGGAAGTGGCCATGTATTTGAGGTATAACAGATTCAGTATACTAGAGGTATTAAAAGTCATGATGAACACTAATTATTACTACCAGAATCTTCATGAACAAGGTTTCCAAGAAAAGAGAAAAAAATCAGATGATTAACATTCAAGAACGATTTTAGAACAAATGCACACCAAACCAGGAGGTTCTATTACTATGAAGCCAGTAAGAATGAGAAGACTCTATTTATCGCATGAACTACAAACAAATGGCTTCATTCTTGCAATCAAACCTTCAATCAACAGAGATCATCCCTTACAATAATTTGAAGGTTTAAATTAAAATGGGATTTACCCGTGAATCAAAGAAAAATTTCAAAACCATAGCATGTCATTTTTGAATCAAACATAGACTCATTTTTATTCAAAATGCAATTCATCATCTTATACGAACCAATCAAAATAGGATGAGGAATCGAACATGATGCTGTTTCCAAGACATATAGGTCTAAGAATTCAGAGTATCAGCCAGGAGTCCGGGTTGGTTTAATAATGAATGTCCTAATTAAAACCAAACTGGTAGAATGGTAAAACCAAAAACTCAACAGCTCACAAATAATTTTGACATAATATTGTCTTAAAATTACAGAACATAGCAAATTATAATTCCACATATAGGCATATTAGAATCAGAATTGAATTTCAAGACAATAACCGTGAACCAAAAAAATATTTTAAAACTATAATTGACCCATAAAGTTTGGCCTCTTCTTTTGTAATTCTTCACTTTTCAACTATCGGATTTCAGTCTATCACCAATTCCAGAGGAAGCATTCTTCTCAGCCTCAGAAGCTCTTTCCTCAGCTCTCGGTTGTCTTCGTTCTCAGTTGGATCACTCTTGGGTGTTTTCCACTCTTGGTTGTTCTCCCTACTCTCGGTTGGTGTCTTCTTCCTCGGCTCTCCGAAGCTCCTTTTATAGCCAGCAAAACGAATCAAATCCCTTTCCTCTATGGCGTGATTCAAACCAAAACAATGCTCTGGTTTCCATTGATTTAGTTTCTCTCTTTGATGGTGAAGGAGAAAAAGTGGCCGGTGATTGAAGGAAAGAAATAGGAAAGACTCACGGCGGTTCATCTGGAAAGACAGTGGGATGATAGAGGTAGCCAGAAATCAGGTGTGCGTGGTTTCCGGCGCGCGGGGCTACGGTTGAGGAAATTAGATAGGGAGGAAAAGGAAGGCGCACTCCAGAGGGAGTAAATGGCAGACTCGTGCCTTTGATCAGAAATCAAAGGGGGTGCTGAGGGATTAGGGATTCAGGAGCTTACGGGTTAGGGGATGCGCAGAGGCACGGGAATGAAGGCTGCGACTTAGGGAAATGGCCAGGATTTCAGGGGGAGCAAATGGGCGAGTGTCGCGGTGTGAAACAGAGAGAGAATGGAGTAGAGGTGAGGGGAATCGGGGTGATAGGGCTCAAGTTGGGAATTAGGGATTCCGGGTCGTGGGTTACGAGTTTGAGGATCTGGCGGGTTAGGTGTTTGGGTTGTCCAGTTTAGGTTAGGTGGCTGGGCTGGACGTTTTTTAGTTGCAAAAAAAAAGGGTTTTTGGGATTTTTTTAATTAATTCAATTAAATTTTTTTTACTTTATAATAAAATTTTTAGTTACTACCATATATCTTTTCTTCTTTTTCTTTTTTTTTGGTTGTTCTTTCTCTTTGTCTTTTATTTTTATTATTATTATTATTATTATTATTTTTTGAGAGAAAAATATTGTTAATAAAATCTCTAGACAAAATTAGGTGTTCATAGATAGTTATTTTTTATTTCAAAGGAATGACCTAGGTGAGTACAAATATAACCTAACCATTTCCCCTTGTAGCCATCACATTGTAGAGAAAAATACCTTGAGAGTACTATAACTTTTGAGAGAAAAACAAAAGAGAAAAAGTGAATTTTTGAGTGTGATTATAGAGGTCTACATACCATACTTGAAGGGAAAGGGAAGACTTTCTATTTCAATTTTGAGAAAGCTATCTATTTACTTCTTTCATCTTTTATTTTCTTTCAATCACTAAACTTATTCACCATAGGTTTCGTGCATAGGTGCTTCTCAACGAATAGAGGGTAAGTGCGCTTGGTTGGGAAGCAAATTGCAAGATTAAAGTAACTATAAGAGGTATGTGAAATTCTATACTTCTTCTTCTACCTAGCCACGAAGTGGTTGTTGCCTATGTGTTTTTTTTTCTGCCAATTTTACAAGTTTTGAATGATTTAAAATTTTAAAGTCTATGCATGTGTTGTAAACACTTAGGACTAATCGCTAGATCCAACAGATAATAAGAAGGGAATGATGGATTTAGCCAAGCTTTGTAAGTGTTCAAGTTTGTAGTTACAAGAATTTGGCAACGTTATATGTGCGAAATCAAAGGTACTTTACACACTAACAGTTAACCAGAAGAAAGTCATTTGTGAGTGGGTGTAGGATTTGAAGCTTCCTCATGGATGTGCATCCAACTTAGGAGATGTGTCGACACTAATTATTTGACTTTGACACACATGAAAAGTTATAACTATCATGTGCTTATGGAGAGGCTCCTATCAATAGCTTTTTGTAGGTTGTCTCTTGCAATTTGGGAACCTCTTATGTAGTTAAGTCAATTTTTTTGAAATCTTTAATCTCTCACGTTTCGTAAAGTTTACTTATAGGTAAGGAAAAAGAACATCTCTGTTATCCTGTCTAAAATTGAGACGATTTTTCCACATGTTTTTTTTATATCATGGAACATTTACCTATTCACTCAATTGAAGAAGCATTGGTGAATAGACCTATGCAATATAAATGGATGTATCCTTTTGAGAGGTTCTTGCACACACTAAAGCGAAAGGTAAAAAATAAAGCTCATGTGGAAGGTTCTATATTTGAGGCATATATTCTTGAAGAGTCTTCAACTTTTTGTTCGTACTGCTTTGAGCCTCATATTTATTCATGAACAAGAAGAGTGCCTCAAAATGATGATCATGGGAAAAGTTCTACTAGTCAACCTCTCTCAATCTTCAACTATCTTGCTTTCTTCCATGGAATCTTCACTCAACGTTATCTAACTGATGAGGAACTATCATTTGCAACACTTTATGTGTTGCTAAATTCTCCAGAGGTTAAACCTAATCAGAGTAAGTTCTAGCTTTGTATTTTCAAATATTCATCAATAAATCCTTATATGTTAACAACATTTTCTCTTGATGCAGCATGTACATTGAATTGTTATCCTCAACATATAGTGATCTGTCTAGTGATGAGGTTGACAAACACATGTTTAGCGAATTTCCTCGGTGGTTCAAGAATTTTGTAAGTAACTTTAACAGTCTTTGATATATTATGTATTATTATTTATGCTTATAAAGTGACTAACTATAAAATATACTTAGGTATTAAACCTTGCAAATGGGACTAATGATGACCTTCTAAGCTATTTGGTTTGGGGCCCCGGGAAGGAAGGTTAACACATGAGACCGAGTGAATATCAATAGATATAAGTTCCATATAGAAGCATGGTCTCATTGGCAAAATAATAACAATGGAGTTTGTCTTAAGGAACCTGGTTATAATCAATCTGAGTCATTGTATCATGGCATTTTAAAGGAAATAATTGAGGTGGAATATTTCAATTTAGTTGTTAAACAATTAATACTCTTTAAATGCAAATGGTTTGATCCTTCTAACTAGGGGACAAGGAGTTATATGAAATATAGATTTGTGAAGGTCAATTTAAGGTCCACATATAAAGGGGATGACCATTTCATCTTCGGTCAACAACTAGAGCAAGTTTATTTTGCACCTTATCCCTAGACAACTCTAAAGAAGTGGAGTTGGTTACATGTAATTAAAACCAAGGCTAGGCACACAATTGATACCCCAGATGCCCCATTCCAAGACACACCTTATGGCTATCCGGAGTTAATTCTTGATGATGATCATAATCATGGAGATTTGAGAGATGACACTGTACTTGTTTATGAGGAAGTTGACATACCATTATATGAGAATTTTATAACTGAATTTGATGATGTTATAGAAGCAGTTGGAGGAGAAGATGAAGAACACGATTATAATAGCACTGATGAAGAAACTGATGAAGATCCTCCTTGTAATTATGTATTAAAAAATGATTAAAATGACACAGGTTCAATATACTTATTTTTCAACACTTACGTATTAATTAAAAGCAGTTCTTTTAAGTGTTATTCTATTATACCAAGGTTCTCCAGTAAGTTATCTCTTAGGCTTCTCCTCATGTTGCTGCAAAGATAGTTGTTGATGCTTCATACCTTAAGAGCACATGCATGATGAGGATTAAATATTATAGAGTAGATTTTTCACATATTAAGATAGTTGTTGATGCTTCATACCTTAAGAGCACATGCATGATGAGGATTAAATATTATAGAGTAGATTTTTCACATATTAACATTACATTCGATGTAATTTGTGTACATGTAAGATAATTTATCTTTATTGTAGAATGTCTGTTTTTTAAGGTTTGCAAGTTAATGGATAAATCTTAAAAGGGATGGAATTATTATCATGGCATAGGAAAATTCTCACAAAATTTCTCACAGACAACGTTCGTGAGAAATAAAATGCACCAGTTGAATTATATGGTGTGTTTCTATGTTATAGAAATTATTATTTTTCACGTATGGAGCCTGTGAGAAATTCTACGAGAAACATCAAAGAATACAAAATAATATTATTAAAACTAGGGATATTAACCTTTAATGTAAATTATTATTCTAAATTTATTTAAAATAGAAGAACAAAATATCTTGGGATATTTTTAAAATATAAAATTTATAAATGCATTTAATTTATAAATAATTAAGTAATTGAATTAAAATAATTTAATAGAATTTGATTAATTTAAGTATGAATATCTTATACTTAATGAAATTTAAATAAATAATTTATTAGAATACACATAAATTTAAGGTTAATATGAAAATCAAAGTTTATTACTTGTCATGAATAGAAAAACAATTAAGAAGATAATTAAAGTAAAAAATTATAAACAAAAATTAAATTTAATGCAAATAAAATAAAATAAATAGTATATAGAAATAAAAGATACATGAGAATGTAAGTAAATAAATTTATTTAGAGATAATCAATTAAAGAATTAAAAAAAATAAAATGTTGGTCCATATAATTAATAATGAAAAGGAAGAGACAATAGGTGTGTGGTAAAAAAGAAAGCAAAAGAAGTGAAGTGAACCCCAAAAAGAAAAGAAAAGAGATGGGTTTAAGCTTTGAATTCCAAACTCCAGTAAAAGAGGAAAACAAGATATAAGCCAAAGAAATAGTCATTGGGGACCTAAAAGAGAGAAAACACCCATTTTTATGAGTATGACAGACAAAGAGAGTAAGTGACATAGAGGATAAGGAGAATTCTTACCTGGATTCGATCTATAAAAGAAAAATAAAATAAGTTTATTATAAATGAATATATAAATATGTGAAAGATAAATTTTAGTATATTTATGTATCAATTTATGATTAACATAGTCTATACAAAAATGATAAACCAACTTACGATTTTTTTTTTAATAATGCATAAGTGTGGATGGGGATTCTTTTGATTGGTTTGGGTCAAATAAGATCTGTGCATGTGTGCCCATGCTG
>JASKGM010068270.1:0-16533 GCA_034509205.1 Ceratonia siliqua
ATTGTGTCCCAATTATTGACAGTTGGTTCACTTGATTGTGGGCAATCTTCTTCTTGTGTTTGATGGTGTTTGTTCATTCTGCTCTCTTCTTTTGCTTTTCTTTGGTCTTGTTGTAAGCCTTTGTAGTGGAGGCGAAGCACATTTGTATCTTCAAGCATACTCACTCTGGTAAGGGACTAATCATGCCATCATATGCTGCCATGTAAATTTCTTTGCTATAATAGGCATCACAATAATCATAAATCTTTCCTTTGATGTATGTAATGGCAGTTGTACCATTTTGCAAGGCAAACCACTAATTTTCCATAGTTTGCACTCACATGTATGTAAATTTAAATTAACAGGAAACCTTGTGGTGCCATCATACACCTTATACTGGTTTTGCCAGCTGTCTTAACTCTAAAAAATCTAAAATCCTTAATAATAAAGTTAAGGTCTTTCACAATGTGAGGTCCTATTTTTTGTGACCATTTTGAACAAGACTTAACCTTCCTGTGAAAGCTCCCCATAATTTTGGCCCTTAATCTATCCACTAAGTTAAGAATAGTGGAGTCTCACAACTTGTCAACTCCATCATTAAATGATTTACACACATTATTGATGATATGTGGACTCTTACATCTTTAGTCATATGCATGCCTAGACCAAGTATGCAATGGGATGTTCATCAAATATTGATATGTATTCCTATCATGACTTTTCAATTTTTTCATTGCTTTTTTAAACAAAAGCTCATTGGCACATTAACAGCCATCCAATAATAATTACGCAAAATTACAAGAGGAAACTTAACTTTGAAGTTATTCAACAAATGCTTATTGCAATGCCTATGCATAGCATTTGGAAAATTTTTTGAGTGCTTGAGTCAAGACCGGACATAAACAACATAGTGTGAGAAATAGCATTTTATAAGAAATATAGAACAAAGAAAAAAAGAATCACCATACTTACCTTTTGCTTATCACTTATAATTGTGTATGGCTTTTATGGACTCCCTAGTCTTATAGGCTAATGCAAGCAGTCTAAAAAGAACACCATAAATCCTTGTATTCTGTTTCGATGACTGCATAGGCTATAGGAAATAGCCAATTATTTGCATTTAGAGAAACAATATCAAATAAAACTCCACTATAAGATCCTTTCAAGCGACACATATCCAAGCCCATGAAAGGCTTGCAAGCCTTCAAGAAACCATTTCTACAAGCATCCAAGTGCACACAATTTTTTTGAAAACAAGGGACACTATCAAAGTTGATTTGTCATGGTAACTCAACTTGACCGTATTACCCCTATTTCTTTCTCATAACAATTCAGCATACTTGAGAATTTTTTTGTAACTCTGCATGGGAACCTTCAATCTCTTCCCTTTGCCTTTTTTCTTGCCCTATAAAATTGCTTAGGATGGGCTTCAACACCAAATCTAGTGTTTAATTCTTTAGCCATAAGGTCATAGCTCATGTTAGTATTAGCTTGTAGCGACACTTCGAATTTATCTGCCACCCAAGTAAAGGTGGCGTTAGTCTTATCAGATTGCCTAATTTATGTTTGTCTTGGCTCATAACTCTTGATCATGTAAGTTTTTCCATCAGGAAAGAGTGACGCATGAATTCTCAAGGACATCTGAAGCACAAATTGCTGTCAATCTATTTTTCTCATTCTTCACCCTAATAATGTCAAAATTATATTGAATTATATAATCTCTCAATAAACTACTAAACTCATTCATGTTTTATGATTGTATCGCATCTTTTGTCTTAGTTGTTCCATTGGTTTTGATTTTTGATTGTTTTGGCTTTGTGGATGGTGCTGAATCTGTTATTGCTTGGCCACTTCTTGGTTCGTTACATATGTGACTGTACATGTTTTGGCTTATTTTATTCATGTTTTAGTAATCTCTAATTTGTTTAGGAATGTTACTTTGACTGCCTTAATTGGTGTTGCTGCTGTTCATGGATAATATCTTGCACCTTCATGTGTTGCTTTCCTAGAAACAAATTATGCAGAATAAGACACAAATACATTTCACAAGTCCTTTAATCTTTCTAACTTGATTACCTAGTGAGGCATGTTTCTTGGTTACTATTTGCAGCTACTGTAATGGCTTTCGATGGCTATTACACCTTTTACATTACATACATGATCAAATGGTTGTTGACATGTATAATTGGATTTTGATGGACCTCCCTTCCAATACTAGTATCATCTTCATAATTAGGTGCATGATACATTCTTTGAATGAGGTGTTTGAAAATTTTAGTGATGTTGAGGTGATGAAAATGTTTAAGTTGAATGGGAGTGTTAAGGACATTTACCTAAACATTAGTGACGTATAAGACGTTGAGCCATTGTTTATAAGTCATCCCACACCTTCGCCCATTAATGCACCTTCCCACCAAACACCTCAGCCTACTAATGTTGAAGCCCACAAAATACATCGTCATTCTCGATTTTGATGGCAATTATTGTTGGGATTATGTTATCCTGGAAAGCAAGTTGTATATTCCAATTTGATATTAAATACATTTTTAATATTAATAAATAAATAGTTTATTTATGTAAGTTTTATTTTCTAACTAGTAAGATTCCTAAATTATAATAAATTAATATACATTTGCATAAGAGTTGTACAAAATAATATATGTATATTTGGATGAATGTAGAACAATATTCACAATTACTGAATAAAGTCGGTCACTCTATTCAATAAAGACTGTAGTGTTTGAATTATCTTTATAGAAAGAATGAGGTTTTTTTATAAGGGAATGATAAATATTAAATCACTAAAGTAATAAACTTTAGGTAGTAACATTATTAAATAAATTGGAATCAAGCGAGATATTAAGTTCAAGCTAATACTGTTACTTTGAACTTGAACTTGCACACAATGCATACGCTAGTAGCAGAATCAAAATCTTGATGGATTAGGGACTCGTGTTCATAACTGTTGTGATGTTTGATATACTATGGGCACGACCATTGTATAATATTGATCAAGACCCTAATGTTGTGACCATAGTGGAAGTGAACATCTGGGAACATAAGTCCAATAAATGGAGTTTGTAACATTACACCACTTCTAGTGATTTTAAAAAGAAAAGTGACATATCTGGACCTAGTAAAATGATGAATTAGATGCTCATTACATTGACTTCTCATAATTTTAGGAATTATCAATAGTACAATCATGAGTCTTTGGTGAAATGATTTTATGTTAATAAAATTGAATTATCTTAATGAGATTAAAATAATTTCAAATTTATTGGAGTTTGAAATTTTTATATCCAAACGGATTTTCCATTTAGCTTTGGAGAATTCAATCCACACTAAGTTGGGATAAATTTAAGATGAAGTTAATTGATAGCATTTCAGCTAATATCTTTATTAAGATAAGAGTTGTCTTAATTTAGACAAAGAATTATTTTAAGAAAAATATCCTAAACATGCTTGAAAATGTGAGGAACATTTTTTTCACTGAATAGATAAAAATAATTCTTACATTAGTTATCTAAATTAAACTAGTGTTATTTTAATTAGATAATAAAATTTTAAGACAAATGTTTGTTTTAATTAAGACAAGTGTTGTCTCAATTTAAACAATATTTATCTTAATAATTATTTTTGGTTTAACTACTTTGAATTTTTATTTGAATTGTTCAAATATTTAATTTAAAGAAGTTGATTAAAATAAAATTAATTCATTTAATTAGGAATTTCGGCTATAGCATTTTATTAGGATAAAATTAATTTAATTAATTATTTATCCTATTGTTGCAAAGTTTGAATTGTTCAAATTTGTGAAACAACATCTTTCCCATGTGATGGAGAGGTGTACTGCCAAAGGAGGAGAATTTGTCTTTGACATGATCAAATATATTCTCTAATAATTATCCTAATTATCTAAATGAATAAAGATTGAAAATTAAAAGAGTTTTAATTTATTAGGTAACTTACATTCACTAGGAATCTAAGCTAAAGATATTTAATTAAGTAAAATTAATCTACTTAAAATTTTAATTCAAGCATGACCAATTAAAAAGTCATACATATTTTATTTAATTATTAAAAAAATATGTTATTATCGAAATTAATAATATGATTATTAATTGATAAATCATTAGATGATTTAATTATCTAATATTCCCCATTAGTAGGTATGTGATTCCTTAATGGTTAGAGATTAAATTTTTGAATTATACTCAAATGCTCTCATATGATCTAGGGTTAGCATACTATGTATATGCAACTTCTTTCTCTTATGGCGTACAAATGAATATTTGAGAAAGACAAAAAGTGAATTTTTTGGTGTACCACTATACAGTTTTTCACGCCATACTAAGAAGAATAAAGGGAAAAAATTTCTAATTTGCTTTGACAGTTACAAATTATTTTTTTTCATTTTTTGTTTATTTCAATCACTAAGCTTATTCACAGTAGGTACCGTGAATTGGTGCTTCTTAAAGAACAGACGGTATTAGTTGGAAAGCGAATTGTAAGATTAAAGTTACTACAAGAAGTATGTAGAATTCTTATCTATTTTACTTCTTTTACTAGCCATGAGTTATTTGTCTATGTGTTTTGTTTCCGCTTGTTTATAAGTTTGAATGTTTTAAAAAATTTAAAAGTCATGCTTATACAGTAAACACTTAGGATAAATAATTAAATTCAACAGTTAACCCCCTAATGAAGTTTTGTTCACTGATTTTGATGAAGACTATGATGTGAACAAAGATGTGAGTGATGGTGAGTTTACTAATAAAGATAGTGTAGGGTCCTTTGAGGAGGAGACATTAGAAGTCAGTGAGCCAGAAGTTAACTTTGATGGAGAGAGCTCCGCCAATAGCAGTGATATAGAGGTGGAGACAAATGTCATTAACATCAATAAAAACTTGAGAGGAAAAAAATTTGAGTATGGTGAGAATGGTAAGGAGGTTCATGTTTTTTGATGTGAATGAGTTTATGAATGTATTGAGAGATTATATAATTCAAGAAAATTTTGACATGATTAGATTGAAGAATGAGAAAGCTAGCGTGAGAAATTTGTGCTTTAGATGCTTGTCCTTGGAAAATTCATACTTCACCTGCTCTTGATGGAAAAATTTATGTGATCAAGAATTATGAGCCAAGACAACATGCATTAAGCAATTTGAGAAGACCAATGCCACCTCTACTTGAATGGTAGATAAATTGAAAGGGTCACTACAAGCTGATGCTAATATGAGTTATGTCCTTATGGCTAATGAATCAAACACAAGATTTGGTGTTGAAGCCCATCCTATGCAGTTGTATAGGGCAAGAAGAAAAGGAAGTGAAGAGATTAAAGATTCCCATGCTGAAAGTTACAAAAAAAATTATCAAGTATGCTAAATTATTATTAGAAAGAAATAGTTGTAGCATTGGAACTTTTGCGTGCTTGAATGTTTGTAGAAATGAGTTCTTGAAGGCTTGCAGGCTTTTCATGAGCATGAATGGCTGCCACTTGAAAGGACCTTATGGTAGAGTTTTATTGGCTGCTGTTTCTTTAGATGTAAATAATGGGCTATTTCTTATAGCCTATGTAGTCACGGAAACAGAGTGTAAGGATTTATGTATTTATTTTTGTTAGACTACTTGCATCGGGTCATAGGACTAGGGAATCTAGAAAAGCAATAGACAAGTATGAGTGATAGGCAAAAGGTAAGCATGTGGTTTATTTATTTATTTTTGGTTTTATATGTCTTATAAAATGCTATTTCTCACACTATGTTGTTTATTCCAATACTTTTCTCAATCACTCAAAAAATTTTCCAAATGCTATGCATAGGCATTGCACTAAGTAATTGTTAAATAATTTTAAAGCTAAGTTTTGCCTTGTAATTTTGCATGATTATTTTTGGATGGCTGCGAAGGCACCAAAGGAGTTTTTGTTTAAAAAAGCAATGGAATAATTTAAGAATCATGATAAGAATGCATATCAATATTTGATAAACATTGCATGCTTGGTCTAGGCATACATATGACCAAAGAAGTAAGAGTCCACATATCATCAATAATGTGTGTGAATCATTTAATGATTGGGTTGAGAGACTCCATTGTTCTTAACTTAGTGGATGGATTAAGGGCCAAGATTATGGGGAGCTTTCACAGGAATGTTGACTCTTGTTCAAAATGGCCACAAAAAATAGGACCTCACATTATGAAAGATCTGAATTTTATTATTGAGGATTCTAAATTTTGTAGAGTTAAGACAATTGGCAAGAACCAATATGAGGTGTATTATTGCACCACAAGGTTTTTGTTAATTTAAATTTACATACCAGTGAATGTGAACTATGGCAGATTAGTGGTTTGCCTTGCAAACATGGTGCAACTGCCATTACATACATCAAAGGAAATGTTGATGATTATTGTGATGCCTATTATAGCAAAGAAATGGACATGACAACATATGATGACATGATTAGTCATTTACTAGATTTGAGTATGCTTGAAGAAACATATGTGCTTCCATGTCCACTACAAAGGCTTCTAGGAAGACCAAAAGAAGAATAGAGTAGGGTGAACAAGCACATTAGACACAAGGAGTTGTCCACAGTCAAGTGCGCTAACTGTCAATAATTGGGACACAATAAAAGAGGCTGTCAAAGAGCACTTATTAGATCAAAATAAACATGACAGGTATGAAATTTAAAGAATTTAATCACTTAAGGTTTATATGAAATATTTTATGACATTTTAATTATTGTAGGCACCTTTAACAAGTGCATCACAGTCTTTAATAAGGGAAACTCAAGAGTATACCTCTATACAAGAAAGGGCAAGATCACATTTGCAAGCTAAGGAAAGAAATAGGGTAATTATTTTACATATCTTTGAGCAGCCTTTTCTTATAAACTTCTCAAATTCATACATTCTTTATGTAAACCAGGAAAATAGAGAAGCTAAAGCACCTGAGAATCTTCCATTAAATTCAGCCGCATATGGGAATGATGGAACACAAAGAAGTATCTTTGGGAACTAGAATTTAGCCTTAACTCCATAGTTGCAAATATGGTTAGAAGATATACAGAGTTGATGCTAGGGCTACCAAACAACCCTATATGGTTTAAACAAAGAGAACCCCCATCTTCAAGCTAATGAGCAGACATAAGGAATCTTTTGGATCACTGCACATCTGACTTTATTTTGTTTTGATTTTATTAATTGTAAAGTGGGTGGTGAGGTAGGTTAGGAAGAATATTAAATGACTTTGTTTTGTATTTTGGAATCTGGAGTATTAAAGTTGGAGTTGGGTGGCCAGGCTTTGCTCATATTTAACTTGACTTTTGTCTTTTGGAATTTGAAGTATTAAATTGATTTTTGCACAAGTTTTTGTATTTTTGGTACTCCCTACGTTATGTTAGTGGGTAGCCATTTCTTTTGTTATATATATACTATGATGTAGAACATTAGTTCTTTTAAATGCAAGATCAATTTTTATTCAATTCATATTTATTTATGATTTATTCAACTTTTAAATGCAAGATCTGTTCATGTATGTTTTTGCGTTTGAGTAAAGTGATATACTTGAATTGTATTATGATTACTCATTAGGATGGGCAAATGTTTTTCTTAGCTAGAAGGGCCAATTGTTACTATTGGTTTTGTGATTTATATAATAAGATCCCAATTTTGTTGCTTTGGGTTATGTTGTAAATTTTTGTAGGACTTATTCCCTTTGTGAAAGGTGATTTTGCTTATTGGCATTTTATCTATGAATGACTAGATCCCATTTTAAAAAGGATGAAATAGATATTTTTGCAGTATAAATATAAAGGATAAGAAATTTACTTTTACTTAATTTTAGTTACAATTAAAAATTCTCAAGTGTGACTTTTTTTAAAACAGAAAAAAATATATTTTTCAAGTACTTATTACATCTTCAAAAAATGGATAAAAACATAAAAGTGTAGGAAAAAAGGGTGAAATAGATTTCTAGGATGAGAGAGCAAAATATGTAATGAAAGATAAGGTTATTTTGGTTATATACAAAAAATATGTCTTTGACCAAAAGATAACAGTCAATTTAATGTTAGTTTCAAATTTAGGTTTAGTTGTAGCGTATTTTTAATTTACAAGGGAGGATCGAGTATATTTTTAGAGTAGATGGGCTGTGTAATTAAAATATCTCTTAGGGAAGAGGAGAGTATTTTACTCAATTTTTTTCCTCTCGTTTTTTTTTAATGTTAATAACATCTGTCTCCACCTTTATCTTACTAGCAGAGCTCTCTCCATTGAAGTTAATTTCTTGCTTAGTGGCCACTTCTAATGTCTTCCTCAAAGGACCATGCACTATCTTCATCAGTAAACTCACCATCACTCACATTTTTGTTCTCATCATAGTCTTCATCAGAATCAGTGAACCTGCTATCAAAATCATGAGAATGTCGATGTGTTTGGTGGGATTCAACATTAGTGGGCTGAGATGTTTGGTGGGAAGGTGCATTAGTCGCTGAGGTTTGGGCTAACCTATAGATAATGGCTCAATGACTTCTAATGTAAAAGGTGTGATAGCCGTCGAAAACCATCACAGTAGCTGCAAATAGTAACCAAGGAGCATGCATCACTAAGTAATCAAGCTGGAAAGATTAAAGAACTTGTGAAATGTATGTGTTTTGTCTTATTTTGCATAATTTGTTTCCAGGAAAGCAAGACATCAAGGTGCAAAAAATTATACATGAACAGCAACAACACCAATCAAGGCAGTCGAAGTAACATTTCCCAAACAAGTTAGAGATTACTAAAACATATATAAAATAAGTCGAAATCAGTATAGAGTCACATATGGTATTGAACCAAGAAGTGGTCATGCAATAATAGATTCAACACCATCCACAAAAACAAAACAATCAGAAATCAAAATCAATGGAACAACTAAGGGCAAAAGAGACCACCGAAAGGAAATTGAGAACTAACAAAATTTGTTTTTGAACCAAAAACTAAAATTGTTTAAAACAAAACTATTGAATAAATAAAACTTTTTTAATCATCCCCAAATTGAGAAACAACCAAACCCCACCTCCCTACATAATTGTCAATTTGACTTCCTTTCTTCATCCCCAAATTGAGAAACAACCAAACCCCATCCCCCCCTCAACATAATTGTCAATTTGACTTCCTTTCTTCGATCTTTTACCTCGAGCTCTTCTTGATTGAGTTGAAAGCTCATGAAACTACTATTAACTTCCTTAGAGCCTAGTATTCATTCCGGTGAACTCCCTTATTGTTTCCAATCCGAAAGCCCTATTTACTTCTTATCCTTGCATTATCTGGCCTTCAATCCCCTTCGTGCGAACCTTGGAGTGAAATCAAATAGGAAGGAAGAAGTAAAGCGACAAAAGGGTGTGATGGAAAAATTAATTGCAGTAAATGTCCCAGATCACACTGGTGTAAACTGCTTCAGTTGGTGTGTCTCGGTTAGCTTCAACAGTGAGAGTGAGTGTTTAGAGTTTCAAAAGCTAGGAGTGTAATTTTGTCAATACACTATAATTTTAATTTGTTAATTTCTAGAAAAAAAATCTTGGTTGAATATTCCTAACCAAGGTAAGTTATGTGGAGTTCAGTGGATATTTAAAATAGAGAGGAGGGCTGTGGAATTGAGGCCTCTCTGAGTGGAGGGGAGAGTATATTGAGAGATTATATAATTCAAGAGTATATTGGAGAGGTTCATGTTTTTTGTTGATGTGAATGAGTTTAGGAGTATATTGAGAGATTATATAATTCAAGAGAATTTTGACATCATTAGGGTGAAGAATGAGAAAGGTAGAGTGATAGCAATTTGTGCTTCAGTTGGTTGTCCTTGGAGAATTCATGCTTCACCCGCTCCTAATGGCAAAACTTGCATGATCAAGAGTTATGAGCCATTGAATTCTCTAATTTCCATTTTTTCAGGGAAACAACCTTGGTTGAGGCTGGCTTCTTCATCTCGCTTGTGAGATAACCCATCTTTCCTTTTTCGTCTATCACAAGCTTCAATAATTGTGCCCATTCACTGTAATTCTTGTTATCCAACTTCTCCACTGTGAGTTGAAAGGATGAATTTTCAAGTCCACTTGAACCCATAGTGGATGTGTTCTCCGTTTCGCTGTTGACAAGTTCAAGGGTCATTGACCCATTGCTATTGGCGGAGGTTTCTGTCATGGGTGGCCATGGTTAGAGATAACCAGGCTTTGATACCATGAAAATAGAACAGAGAGATGAGAAACATAAGTCTATTCTATATTTCTGTAATTGTATATGTACAAAAGAATAGGCCAAATAAATCACACAGAAGAGACACCCCAAAAAAGGAAAATAAAAACATCTACTTAAAGCCACTTACATGACCAGACTTAAAGTCACATAGATGACCAGCAGAATAAGCCTAAACAGGATCAGGAAATCCCTTAGACAAATCTCCCACAAATTGCTCCTCATAAATAGGGATTTTACTCTCCTAATTACTACAGAATATTCACTCCATTAAAACCGAATTTCCACAACTTTATCATACTAGAGGGTCACATCATAAGTAGACTACCTTCCTTTTATCCTACCTTGTTCAATCATTGGAAAATAAGGATAATGGTATATATACAGATTGATTTATGAAATATTATTGAACATGTATTCATTTTAAAACCAATTATTGAATATGATGAAAATGACAAGAATAATTTTGCTTTAAATTCTAAAGCTATGCATATATTGTATTGTAGTTTAGCTTCTAATGAGTTTAACATGATTTCTTCTTGTAAGACAACTAAAGAAATTTTTGAAACTTGAGTTCTTGTATATGGCTAACCATGAATCATTTAAGCAAAAGTAAAATAGGGAAGATGTGATTGAGAAAGACTCTTCTAATCAACAAGGAGAGCAAGAGACACAAAACATATTCTTCCTTAAAGAAAGCTTTGAAGCACTATTAGAAAAAGATAAAGAGCAAGAAATCATTTTTTGTGGCATGGCTCTTAGCAACGAGCAAGAAGTAGAAAGTGAAGAAGAGAGTGAAGAAGATGATGATGGAGTTGAAGATTTACAAAAACATTCTTATGAAGAGCTTCAAGAGGTTCTTGTTGAGTTATATCATATACTCAACCTTTTTCATTCTAAAAATGCTTCTTTGAAAAAGATCAACTCATCATTGTCTTTAGAAAATGAAAATTTGAAAAATGAAGTTATATCGGAAAAAGAAAATAATGAGTTAAAGACAAATGTTGAATTCTCAATCGATGAAAATTTGAAAAATGAGAATGAGCTTTTGAAAATTAAAGTTGAGGATCTTTGATGCAAATCAAAACTAAGATTGGGCCCAAGCAACAGAGCACCAATAAACTTAAAGCCCAGTATCTCTTTTGTTTGAAAACCCTTCTTTTGTTTACTTGTAACTTTCTGATGGGTTTATTCGTAAAGTTTAGTTTGTCTTTTCATATCCTAGCTGGCACCTCAAGCTTGTAATTTTAGGAGACCCACGAGGACTCTAGGTAGCTTTTGGATTTTTCAGAAAGGAGGAGGACTCCCCTATCTGAAGTGCGACTTTGCCACAGTGTGAATCTGCTGTTCTACGCCCAAGGTTCTTTGGTAAGATACCAAGTTCCACGGATCGCTACTCCCTCGAATGTTTATCTTATCTCCCAGTCAAGTTCCAAGGTTCTGTGTTATTGTTAGTCCTTCTAGTAATTGGTAGTGTTTGAATCGTTTGAAGCCTTTTTTTGAAGGACGTGTGTTTGTAATCTTGTTATATCAGTGATCTTAATATTAGCTCTATTTTCCCTGTTGCCATTTCTGTGTTAAGTGGAAGCTGATCTCTTCTATCTTTACTGCATTGTTCTTGCATCATTGTGTGTATTTCGAAGGATCTTAGTTAGTATTTCAGTTTATTAGTTGTAAGATCTGGATTTTGTCAATCTATTTCTTGTTGCAATTACTGTTTGCATCAATTGGTATTAGAGCAAAACAATTATACCTGTAACGAGGAGTGGGAGCTCCCAGACAACTGCAAACGAAGCTGGATCTGAGCAAAGCAACCTTAAACAACCAATGGCACAGCTTATCGGATAGTCACCGGTGTCATACACAAAAAGAGATGAAAGAACTGTTGATGGAGAAGTATCTGCCCAAGGAGACTATGGTGGAGAATGTTGGGCATCGCAGTCCAAAACATTGCGCGTGGATTCAATACAAAATCGCAAGTTTGTTAAGGTCGAGGTAGTTCAAAACACTATGAATCGTGCCTTGGAGAGGGGGAAGAAAATAACTGATACAATAGAGTATGTTTCATCTCTTGTTAAATCCTCAGATTGTTCAGCTGGTCCAGATAGTGGTAAGGGTTAGTGTGTCTGCAAAGGTTCAGTGGATACTGAATTTAAATCATCTGAACCAAAGAAAATAGTTGAGAATTACTCAGAGTTGAAACTTGCAATTGCAGAGTCAAAGTCCATCCTCTTTCTGAATCTGGATAAAGACACCATTAAAGATGTTACAGAAGATGAATCCTATGAAAAAGTTTCACAATCTCCTGTGGTTCTTTCAAGGTCGGTGGTAAGTGATATTATAAAAAGGGATAGGATGCTAGATAAATTACAGAAAGAAAATGTTAATGCTAATGATGTTAGGCTAGTGTTTCATGCTGTGCAAATTGAGTTAGCAAATGTAAAGATGGCCAGGGGTAGGAGAGAAGAGGCTCTTGAAAATCTTAGAAAGTGTTTGGAGATTAAAAGATTGACTTTGAAGAACGGTGGTAGAGAATTAAGTAAAGTGGACTGTGATTTAGCATAAGCTTATGTTGCGGTTCTGAACTCCAAGAAGGCATTGAAGACACAGATGAAACAATTGGGGAAGAACTCTGTGGAGGCTGCACATGATAGGAAGGTTCTTGAGATTATATACAGTGGATTGGAGGACCATGAGAAGGCATTGGAGTAGGATGTTTTGTCAAAGAAGATGTTGAAGAATTGGAATCCTAACTATGGTTTGTTAGGTACGAAAATTGATGCTACCAACATGCGGATTGCTCAGGGAAGATATGACGGGGCTATTAAGAGGCAAGAATTTAAGGTCTTGGATCTAGTAAACACAGGCAGACAATGCAACCTTAAACTGCTACTTGATTTTGAGATGAGAAGTGACACTCCAGAGGAAACTATATTTACTATAGTTGATAATGTTGTCCACTTATTTAACCGGGACTATGAAGCTATGGCTTATGACTACTCTGCTTCTTTTGTTACCTGATGTGGATGAATCTCTAACCGTACTACCACTTCGGAACTTCCTTGATGACAGGCAGAATCATACTTCCTCTGTGGAGGTAGACTTTTTTATAAAATATGGTGAAGGAAGCAGATACAGAATAGATGAAATAATTGGTAAAGGAAGCTATGGGGTTGTTTACTCTGCGTATCACGGGAGAAAGGGTTGCTATAAAGAAAATCTGTAACATATTTGAACATGTTCCTGATGCTACTCACATTTCTTGTGAGATTAAGCTTCTTAGACTCTTGCGTCATCCAAATATGGGGGAGATCAAACATAACTTGTTACCTTCTTCTAGGAGAGAAGTCAAAGATATTGTGGAAAAGGAAAAACAGAGAAGAAAGTGAAATGGCTCTGTATTTCTCAATGACTTTACAAAGGAATAACACCCTTAATATATACACAAGGTGCCTTATGTAAAAAAGAAAAGAAATCAACTCTTAATTACAGAATTAATTGTCCTTTAATCAAGGGATTCTAATAATTAATTGTCCCTTAATCAAGGGATTCTAATAACCACAATATTTCAACACTTCCCCTCAAGCTGGTGAGTAGATATTATCCATTCTCAGCTTGGCAATAATTGTTTGGAACAGCAGATTACTCAAACCCTTGGTAAGCACATCCGCAAGTTGAGAATTGGTGGGCACAAATGGTGTACAGATCAAACCACTGTCCAGTTTTTCTTTGATAAAGTGTCTGTCTACCTCAATGTGTTTTGTTTTGTCATGTTGCACTGGGTTGTGTACAATACTAATTGCGGATTTGTTGTCACAGTAGAGTCTCATAGGGCCATCCCACTTAATCTTCAAATCTTCCAAAATAATCTTCAGCCACAGTAACTCAAACTCTTTGTGCCATTGCTCGAAATTCTGATTCTGCACTGGATCTAGCTGCAACTTTCTATTTCTTGCTCCTCCATGTGACTAGGTTTCCACCAAGGAAAGTACAATACCTAGTGGTAGACCTTCTATCGACTACTGACCCAGCATAGTCAGTATCTGTATATGCTTCAAGCAAGAGCCCATCACTCCTTTTAAATATAATTCCTTTCCCTGGAGTTCCTTTAAGGCAGTGCAGTATCCTATAAGCAGCCTGCAAGTGAATCTCTTTCAGATTATGCATAAATTGGCTTAATATACTCACAGCATAGGCAATATCAGGCCTAGTGTGAAACAAGTAAATGAGTCTTCCAACTAATCATTGATACATTTCCTTGTCAACATCTACACCCCCTTCTGCTTCTTCGAGTTTGTGATTAAGATCCATTGGTGTATTAGCTGGTTTGCAGGCTAATTTTTCTACTTCTTTTAAGAGGTCAACAATATAATTTGTTAGGAAATAAAGATTTCCTGTTTGGAGTGTGCAACTTCAATTCCCAAGAAGTATTTTAGTCTCCCTAGTTCTTTAATTTCAAACTCGTTTGCCAGCCTGTGTTTCAGGGCTTGTTTTTCCATCTCATCATTTCCTGTCACTATCATATCGTCAACATATACCAAGAGAATCATGACTCCCCCTGATTCCGAGTGTTTGATGAAGAGAGTATGATCACCTTGACTCTGGTTATATCCCAGATTTATCATAACTTTGGTGAGTCTTCTAAACCAAGCTCTAGGAAACTGTTTCAGTTGATAGAATGCTTTCTTGAGCTTGCATACTTTGGTGATGCCTAGATTCTCACTGAAGCTAGGTGAAATTTTCATATATTTTTCCTTCTCAAGTTCCCCATGTAAGAAGGCGTTTTTTATATCATATTGCTGCAATTGCTAATCATAATTGGCTGCTAGGGATAGTAAGACTCTAACCGTGTTCATCTTGGCAACAAGAGCAAAGTTTCTTGATAGTCTATCCCATATGTCTGAGTGTATCCCTTGACAACTAATCTGGCTTTATACCTCTCAAGAGTGCCATCTGCCTTATACTTGACAGTATAAACCGATTTGCATCTCACTGGCTTTTTTTCCTCTAGGTAAGTCCACTATTTCCCAAGCTTGATTTTTGTTCAAAGCTTCCATTTCAACAACTATGGCATTTTTCCAATGTTCGCAAGATAAGGCCGCAGGTAGTGTAATGAGAATGGACACAGTGTTTATACTCACAAGGAACCCCCTATGAGATGAGGAACAATTTTCAAGGATATAAAGGATGTTTAGTACATTCTTGAGTTCCTTTCCGAACAGCAATAGGCAAATCAATATCAGATATAAGTTTAGCTGTAGATGAAGGGTCAGAAGTTGTTACCTCATTTCCAGAGTCAGTGGTTGATGATGGGACTTGCTCTAGTTCAGAAATAGGATATGCCCTCCTTGAGTATACCTGAGAAAATCGTGGGTTATCTGTAGCATCACCTATGGGTTGTGAGGATATGGGCATAGATGATGATGGCTGAGATGAAGGTAAGTCTAGAAGAAAAATGTCTTTATCCTAATCTTCCAATATTGTGGTCTCCCCCTGAAGATAAGGTTGAGTAAAGTATGGCTCATGCTCAGCAAAAGTAACATTGGCAGAGACAAAGAATCGGTTGGTAGACAGATGATAGCACTTGTATCCCTTTTAAGTGGAAGAATACCCCACAAAAATACGTCGGATGGCTCGCGGGTCAAGTTTGCCTCTATGTGGACTGTGAATGTGAACAAATGACATACATTCAAATATCCGAGGAACAAGGTGAGTGGTGGTACTAATGTTAAGGTAAAACTGAGCAAGTGTTTCCATAGGACTTTTGAATCCCAAAACTCTATAGGGTAGTCGATTTATGAGGTGAGTGGCTATAAAGACTGCTTCCCCCCAATATCGTTTAGGAACATTGGTTTGGAATAAAAAGGCTCGGGTGGTGGCGAGAAGATGACCATTTTTTCGTTCAGCCACCCCATTCTGTTGTGGAGTGTGAACACAAGAAGACTCGTGAATAATCTCTTTGTTGGTTAAAGTAGTGGGACAAGGTTTGATTGAAGTAATTCCTTGCATTATCCGATCTAAACCTTTTGATTTTTACCGCAAATTGAGTTTGGATCAAGGTATGGAAATGAGGGAGAACATCACGTACGTCAGATTTAGATTTTAACAAAAACACCTAAGTGACTCTAGTATAGTCATCAATAAACGAAACAAACCATCGAACCCCCGAGATATTTGAAATGGTGGATGGACTCCATATGTCACTATGGATTATAGAGAAAATAGTAGAGCTTCTTTTATGGATATTTGCAAAACTTACACGTCTATGTTTGGCTAGTTCACAAACATCACAATGAAAACTATCAATGTCTAGCCCTTTAAATAAAG
>JASKGM010068280.1:0-16530 GCA_034509205.1 Ceratonia siliqua
GACTAGATATATATATATATAGATTTATAGTTTTTTATATTTTTTTTTATTTTTTTATATATATATATATATATATATATATATATATATATATATCAAACGATACAAATAGAATTCTAAATAGATTCATGTTTTATCAAAATATTGAATGTTTACATTATCTTCTGCCTATATGAAATATTAATATCTTTTCCAAAAATACACATTAGTGCAAATTTCTTGATTAGCCTCAATAGCCTCTTCATCAAAATTCTTGTCTCCATAATCAGTAAAAAGCATGGCCTCCATTTCTAGTTCATCAAGTAAGAGGTTTAACCTCAAGAATCCCATAATCATCAAGTGATCTCCGTTGATCACCTGCAACATCCCACATCCTATTGCTTCCTTGTTTATATTGTGGATTTATTCTAGAAATGAGCTGAAGATTGATGCGGACAAAGACCGAATCTTCAACACGATTAGGGGTTATCTTGTTCCTACAGATAGAGTGTATAAAAGAATAAGTGCTCTAATTTCACTCACAGCAAGCGGATGAGCTTACTTGTCCGAGTAGCATAAGGGCAAGTTTTTGTAACATTGGAGAGTGCACACCATGAACAGATCACCATGATTTTTCCTCCATGTCCATTCTATCCTTAATAGAATCTATATTTGCAAAGCCTCCTGTCATTTTTGAAAAATGAGCTAATTCAATATTAGCATTCCTTCTCTCATCTCCATCGGGAAAGAATCTCTTCAAGCATTTCACTCTTTCATTAACAACTTGTAAATCCTTGCTTGGAGTAACTCTTTTGTCATACTCCCTCAACCATTCTTCACTATAATACCTATGATATTATATGAAAATCAATTAAAAAGATATTTTATAGTAGTAAAAGCATAAAACAAGAAACTTTATTAAAAAAATAATTAGTCAAAGACACAATTCCCAAGCTATAGTACCTTGGATTTAGGGAACGTCCAAGCAATGAAGAGGAGTATTACTTTTTGTCAAATAGTCAATCATAATTGAGTACACCATAGAAAAGAAAAAGATGGTTCTTCACTTGCTACCTTTCTTTCATATCGATATATTGACGCACTAATCTCTTCAATCATTGAATCCCACTTTTCAAAAACTATATGAAGGCTAGGTTTATTTGTATCACAAATTATGATCATATCATAAATAGAGATAGTGAAAGAAAGAATATAATCAACCTTATCCCACCAATGATTATCCAGAATTGTTTCCTTCACATGTTGAACCTTTCTAACATCATCTTCTTTATAAGGAGACCATTTTTCACTAATCACTAATCTCGAAGCCCTTGCTTTATAAGCTTTAGTCCATTAAGCATCACCATTGTAGAAGTAAAATGTGTTAGAGTAATGGCAAGCAATTTCAATGGCACAAATTCATTAAACATAGATAAGCTCATGGAATGACCCATGATAAAGTTTTTAATAAATAAAGCATCATCATATATTTGAGTAATCCAAGTGCATTCTTCATAAACAACATTATTCCTTTTTGTGTTGTTAGCTGCACAAATATTTTTCAAAGCAAGGTTAAGTGTATGCATAACACTCGGTATCCAAAAAATAGTAGGATGCTTACTTTGAAAGATTAACCCAGTAGCTTTACAAACAGTTGCATTATTAGTCACCACTTGGACAACGTTTGAAACCCCAACCTCATTTATAACTTATCTCATTAGACTAGTAATGAAGTCTTTATCTTTTATCTGACTTGAACAATCTACAGCCTTTAGAAACATTGGTCCACCTTCTGTCATAAAGTTGATAAGAGGTCTCCTTTGTGTATCACTAACAATACTCACTCCTTTTTGAGACCATGTACTTTTTATTGGCAGCAATAAGGTTTTCACATGAGATATTTCTTTTTTAAGCAAAGTGGTTCTCAACAAATTGTATCCAGGAGGCAAATAACCACTGGTATTATGATTGGCAGCAAAAGTGTAAGAACTTGCATAATAAGTATTTCTTGCTAGATGGAAAGGTAATCCTTAGGTGTAAAACATTCTTGCTATCTCACTATGCAGTTGCTCCCTAGCTTGCAAATTGAAAGCTTTCTCGAAAGCTCCAATAGGCTTCCTTTTTTTTGAACCACTAATATCCATGGAAGGATTAGTTCCAATATTAGACATTGGTGGTAAAGGGACTGATTTTAGCTTAGAATTATTAATTCTATCCTCCGGTTTTTTGTCTAAAGCATTCATTTGTTGAACATTTGCACTTGTAACCTTTTGACAAAACTTTATTCTTTGTCTAGATATCTTCAACAAGTGACTTCTCACCCTTGTATATGATCCTTTATATGTCTAATTACAATATTTGCATTAAAATACCCAATTTCCGCCCCCAAGAATTTTACTTTTCTTAATGACATAATTCCAAAGGGGTTTGCTTTTGTTCTCATCATCGGGTTCTGTGTTAGAAGTACTCATTGGAAAAATTCCTACAATGATAAATTGTGCTGCCATTTTTTAATTGCAATAATCCAAAACATTAGAAAAGCAGTAAAAGAATTATGTTGGTAGTTTTGGTAGGTTTTAATTGTAATAATCCAAAACACTAGAAATGTATTAAAAGAATTGTGCTGGTAGTTTTTAATTGCAAGCTCCAAGGAATGGCCCATTTTCATAGATGTATTATTACAATCACAATTAACCCAATCCAGTCATCTAATAATAATAAGCACATTTGAATAACTAATGAGGTAAATAATGGAGAAGTAAACTTCAATTGAACAGCAGGACATAAACAATATACAATAAAACTTTGCTATCACAACAAAAATTCAATTTCCACACCAAAATTCTTTTAAACAAAAGATACAATCAACATTGTTTAATCAAGAGTGAAACTCAAGACTTATAATTGTAATGCTGCTACTGGTTATTTCAAATAAAAAATGGAGCATTCAATTAAAAAATAAAATATTAGTTTACTCTAAAATAAAATTCCAAAGTGGTCCTATAGGTCTAGTGTATAGAGTATCCTTTGTAGAGAGACCTTAAAAAGTGGTCCCATAGGTCTAGTGTGTAGAGTATCGTTTGTTTAGAGACCTTAGACCTCTTATATGAGTTAAAGCATATGGGCCCTTCACCCTTGACTCTAGATTTTCTCAAATGTGGAACTCCACAAAGATGAGCAAGAAAAAAGACTTTTTAATTTCAAATTTCTATAGTATAGCTCCATAATTGCTTCATTGGAAATTTAAACAAGTTAGGCAAGTAAAATAATCAAACAAATCACCAAAGAGACAACTTTTTGGACTTGGACAATTATTAATTTAATATCCATTAAAATTTTCATAGACAGAAAAATATATATACCCAATTAGTAAACTATATTCCAACAAAAAGAATCCAATAGGGACAAATCAATTTGAAAAAGAGAATTTCATGTTATTGAAAATACTACACTTAATGCCTAATTTTAAAGTGGTTTCAGAATTCATAATACTTTCAAGGGTCCAAAGAATCTATTATTTAATAGAGAAAAAATAGAGAATATATGAAAACAACAAAGCATACAAAGAGAAGAAAAGGGAGAAAAAAGAGAGTGAGAAAGAGAAACTGAGCTACCCATATCAGAATAGAACTAAGCCACTAGAATAAGTGTATTTATGTTTCTCTAAACAAGATTCCCTCGGACCCCACCATTTTATACCATTCAAACCCATGGTGCTCCAAAGCAAGCAAGATTGCAAGCACAATAGCTAAGAAGCATGGAGAGATAATAAATATGATGTGAACAATCTATTGCAGAAAGGGAAAAGATGAGTAACTGAAGAATCGAAGGAGAAACAAGCAAATGCTTGATGACTTGATCTTGATCAAAAGTTTTGCAGAAACCCTATGAGAAGACAAAGAACTGAAGAACTGAAGAACTGAAGAAGGAGAAAAGAGGGAGTGCTGAAGACTTTTCAGATTTCACATTTAAGAGGAACTTTTCACCTACTAAAAAGAAATTGAATCTAAAAATCTAATTTTTTAATAAAAAAATGCTAAGCCGCGTCTAATTTAATTTAAGTTATGTTCGTGCTGTGTTAGCCTTGTGTCTGAGTTGAAAAATTAATTTTTTATTCAAACACTTTTGTATGCGTGTCTGACACGCGTCGTGGCTGTGCTCGCGTCCTAGGCATGTCCGACACTTGGACATGGCATAAAAATGCTGTGTTCATGATTCTTAGATCTTGAAATTTTATTTAAATTTTATAATATGTGACGTTATATGCTATAACATGTTATGTAGACTAAAAGGTGCCAATCAACTTCACATGTTGACGCGTACATTCTATTTTATATTGTAAAAGAGTTTTAAAATGATAAAACATAAGAAAGATGAATAATTAGCAAGATGGCTAATTAGGACTTAATTTTTCAACTAAATAAATTAGTTAGAAACTAATTAGGTCCATAATTAAGTTAGTTAAAGGTAAATGTTCCATAACATTAAAAAAGCAAGAGGGAAAATTTTCTCAAGTTTGCACAGGATGATAGGAATGTTATTTTCCATGACAAGTACGTTAGTTTTCGCAAAGTTCTTGGAAAAATTGACTCAACTCAACAAGAGGTTCCCAAATTGCAGAAGGCAACCCACTGAAAGCTATTGACAAGAGCATCTCCATAAGCATATGGAAATTATGACTTTTCTTGTGGGTCAAATTCCATGAATTAGTATCGATACATCTCTCTATGTTGGATGCATATCCATCATAAAGCTTCAGACTTTACACCCATTTATAAATGACTTTCATCTAGTCAACACTTAGCATGTAAAGTGCCTTCAATTTCACACTTCTACCATTGCATAATTCTTGTCTTTGCTCTTATCTTTACATCCATAACTGTGTTGTACACATTCCATAACACATTAGCCTCTGTATGCATTACATCTCTGTTGTGTAGGATTAATAAATCATGCCAGTACGGTAAATCTCAAAAAATGTTATGTTTAATCTAATTGTGGGTTTGGCCATATCTACTAGAACCCCCCCCCACTTTCTATTACTTTTGGTTGTCTCAAGACCTATACAAAAAAGTTCATCTCCATAATACACCTAAATGGGATGCCTTTCTTAGTAACATTCTTCAAGAAGTTGTTCATATTTCGATGAAAGGGATGCTTTAGGGCAAAACTTTTCTATAGCAATCAAAATAATAAATCTTCTGCCATGCTTCAGATAAAATGCCTTGAAACCGCCCGTGCAAATCAAGCTTACCAAATGTTTGCCAACCTGACAGCATTCCATATGTAAGAAAGTGATCGATTGTCCATAAAAGAATAGCTCGCATAACAAAGTTATGTTTCAATGAAATGTCATAAGTAGGCACTCTTTCATCCTAAAGTAGTTTTAGATTGTTAATTAAAAGCTGAAAGAAGATGTCCATTTTTCTTTTTGGATTATGTAGACTTGGAATAATCACTATTTATAACATGTATTCCCTTTGTATACACATGCCAGGTAGAAGATTGTAAGGAGTAATGATAACAGGACAACAATAATACGTCTTGACATTCATTCTGAAAAGACCGAAACCATCTGTACACGAACCTAACCTAACATTCCTTGGTTCTGAAGCAAAATCAGAGTTAACCTATAGTCAAAATTATTTCATGTATCTCCATCTGATGGATGCGATAACATCCCTGACTCAATTGAGTGTTCGTGATGCCATTTCATTTCCTTCATAGATCCATTAGAAGCAAAAAGTCTTCGCAGTCTAGGAATGATTGGCAAATACTATATTTGTTTGTTTGGAACTTCCTTAACCTTCCTTTTACCAACTTTTGACTGTCTAAACTGTGCTTCACTACAAAATCGACACTGTTAGCCTTTTCATCTGCACCATAATACAACATACATCTTTATAGACAATTGTCTGACTTGATGCTCAACAATCTAACAGTAGTTGAAAATACAAAGTGTGTTTGACATCCATCGCATAATAAAGATTGTGCGGCCCTCAACATATCATAAAACTTAGCCAAATCTGGATTAAGATCTTCCTTCACTGGTATATAGTACTCCCTTTCAAAAGGTGGCCCAACAGTATCCATATCCATCTGCTCGTATGGATGAAAATATTGGGTCTCAATATCAACTAAGACTAACGGTGGATGGAGCTCTCCATGATTTACCAAAAAATAGTAATGCTCCATAAAACCTTTTATATATAGATGCATCCTTACATCATCTGGTGCTTGAAACTTTCGACATTTACATTTAACACATGGGCATCTAAACTTTCCTTTTTCAATATAGACATTAATGGCCCGTTTGGGAACACTAGAGTTGCTTTTTTTAAAAAAATTAAGTGATTTTTTTTATTTTGATTGTTTGTATGAGATTATTTTTAGTAGTGCTTATTTAAAAAAAATAGAAATGTTGCTTATTTTTGAAGCAGGAAAATGCTGCTTAAAAAAAAATCAGGTCTAATGGAAGAGAGACAAAACTTTTTGGACAAATATATCCCTAAAATATTTCACAAATTCTCTAAAAAGCACTTTTATAAATCATTTTCAGTAATTTTACATGCTTAAAAGTACTTTTACATTTTTGAATCTAAACGCAAAACATATGGTTTTTTCAGTAAAATTACTTCTGTGTAATTACATCTAAACACCAAATACCTACTTTTTTTTATTTAAAAAAGTCACTTTTACTTGAAGTATCTGCTCAAAATTATAACATTCATCCAAATTGCCTCTAAGTATAGAAATAAATTGAATAAATTTCTCAACACCTACATAAAACTTATCTCTAACAATCTTAGTATTGTGGTGAAGTCTATTGTATATCTAACAACGATGTTTAGGGATCTCCATATTCCTTCAATATTCAACAATAATTATAAATTCATTACATAACATACATGTATCAAAATATATCAAATCAAAGTGACTCAAACAAAGTATACAAATTAGTTACATCCATTATGCAACAAAAGCCCAAAAAAAAGTTACCTAAATGTAAACAACATCGTACATAATTTAATTTATTAAATTCAGCCCAAAATACCATAAAATTAAAAATTCATCCAAAATAATTCAAAAAAATTAGAAAAAAAAATCATCCAAACACTCTACATCCATCATACAACAAAAGTCCTAAAGAAATTTCAACTACAAAAATCTACATTTACTTCAATTTGATCATTTCAATTCATATTTGTCATAACGTGACGGTCGAAAAAAAGGCACCGTCATGACCATGAGGCGACAAAAAGGAAAAACATACAGAGATTAAAATGGAGTCGCCACCAATTAATTATAAGGATAATTGGGATCCTAAAAAAAAAGAAAACCAAAAACTGGCCCTTGAAATTAGATGATTGGTTCAGGAGTCTAATTACGCGTAGGGAAGGTGTTAGGTACTCTGTAACATCGATCCCTAAGGATGGTTAGCCTAAGTCATTTATGCTTTATTTAATTTAATTTTAATTACCCATTTTTTTTATTAATATGACGAAAAGATGAAAGATGAAATAACTGGACCTGTCTTATTAGGTAAGTGCCTACGTACTCCAAGAGGGATCAATGTCTACGGAGTTCGAGGCAATAAAATTAGGGTTAGGAAGGATATATGATCGCTTCCCTTGGACAAACAATAGACAATGCAGAGGCAATGAATCCTCACCCAAAGTCAAGGGAATGACTATGCGGAGACACTTACTTCTCACCCAATGTCAAAATACTAGGACAATGCGAAGGAACTAGATCCTCACCCAAAGCCTAAGAATTGGACAATGTGGAGGCACTGGGTCCTCACCCAAAGTCTTAAGGATTGGACAATGTGGAGGCACTGAGTCCTCACCTAAAGCCTAAGGATTGGACAGTGTAGAGGCACTAGGTCCTCATCCAAATTCCTAAGAATTACTGGAGTGTCCATTGGAATCACCTTTTTCAAAATGCTATGATTTTAAGAATACTTTTAATTTGTCTAAGTAGGCTGTTGAGACCTTCATTAAAATGTTGGTAATGGGCCCTTGGAACCCAAAATATAATGGACTTGAAATGTTTTGGTTTAATGGGCTCTTAAAATAAAAAATAAAATAAAACCAACTTTGATTTAATGGACCCTTGAAATCCCAATTCTAAGTGACAACAATAATCTTTCCTAATGGGCGCTTGAAGCCTAATTATTTCTATAATATATTTTTTAGTAAAAAGGGAATCCAAATCATTCATAAAAGAATATGTTTAATTTGTTTTTCAACGAAAAACATTTTGAAATTGAGTTTAGCTTTGGGAAAACCCTTATCTATTTCCGTTATCCTCTTAAACCTTTATTCAAAGTGCCTTGGACACTCTTCGACTATTAGGATAGACTAAAACAAATGAAGACAAATAAAATAAATAATAATAATAATAATAATAATAATAATAATAATAATAATAATAAAATAACCAAATAAAAGAATATACAACAGTAAAATAATAAATAAGTAATGAGAAATAAATAATAACAGCAAAATAAGATAAATAAAAATAAAAATAAAATAAATGATAAAAAATAAAATAATGAAAATAAAAATAAAAGAATAAACAAAAATAAAAATAAAAATAAAAATAAAAAAATGAATGGGTAACTACAAAAATAAATGACTAAAACATAAAAGAGTAAATAGATAAAAATAAAAACAAATAGATAAATAACTAAATAAATAAAAAACCACAAAAAATAATAAAAAAATAAAAAAATGAAGAAAAATGAAGATGAATAAAATTTTATGGTAAAATATCTACAAACGAAAAGCAAGGATGAAGATAACAAAAAAATGAAATAATAATAAAAAAGAAAGAAAAAAATAAAAAAATAAAAAAACAAACCACAAAAAATATAAAAAAAGGAAGGGGCTTACTTCTCTAAGTTAACACACAAGCAACCTCCTCTGTATTGCTCTCCAATGGCCGAGTAACAACTACAGAAGGACCCCTAAAATTCTCTCCCTCAAAAAAGAACCTCCCAAACCAAAGAGCTCCTCCTGTTTTTATAGCCAACCGTGAGTGTTGAGGGGGAGTTTAGTGTTGGCAGAGGGGACCACGACTTGTGCGTGAAATCTGGTAGGGAAGAATGCTGCGTGGTGTGTGAGTTAAGGAGGAAATTGAGTAGGGGAGCCTCAGGCTTACTGGTGCAGAGGTCACAACTTGCTACAGTGCGAATCATGGAGAGGAGAAGAGGAGCGCGCTACAGAGGAAAGTAGCGGAGAGATGGGTGAGAGGGAGAGTGGAGCAGGGGAATGAGATAGAGAGCATGAAAGAGGCAGAGGGAAAGAGAGAGGGGACCACAGCTTGTGTTGCTGGTGCAGAGGGACGGATGAGAGGGAGAGTAAGTGGCAGAGGTGATGAGGGGTTGAGGCAAAATGTAGTGTTGACAATATTTCAACATAATTATGCCACATCAAACTAAACCGTAAACCAACTCCATACACCATGCTATCCACCAACATCACAAAACTAAAATAGCAACAAAAAACTAACCCAGAAGTCACATTTAACAAATAAATTCGGACGTAACAAAAGGGGGGAATGTTGGCCTACCTCAAGTCCAAATCTTCGAATGGAGGAAGGAGATAGACCAAATAGCACTTGCCCCCGCCAAAACAAGGCTCAAAATTAGCCGTATAATAGATTTAGAGAGTGCCATTGGAGAGAAAACACGATTGAGGGGAATAAAGAGGAAAGTTGAAATGGGAGAAGGTGGCTATTGGGGGAGTGAAATTTGTAGATTTCTCATGAAATTGTCTGTGAGAAATGTTTCACACAGACAACTTCCATGAGAAATAACACCAGAAATGGTGTGTTTCATTATCATGATGTTTCACACAAACATATGTCCATGAGAATATCTTCGTGCCAAGTACCTGTCATGTTGGCACGTTATTCCTTGAGAAATGTTTGAATATCTTTCTTTGGACAACTGCTCATGAGAATCTCTTCGCTCTATGTTCCTACTATGTTGGCGCATTTTTTCACACCGAACTTTCTCATGGACACATGGACAGCTAGAAATTCCAGGAGAAATATACACAAAAATTCATCTATATAACAAGATATCCGTGAGAAATATGCATAATTTCTAGGAGAAATTCTCACGGATTTTCTGTCTGTGAAAAATTTCGTAAGAAAATCACTGATTTCTTGTAGTGACACCATGGCTATTATCACTACTATTTCAATTACTACTGCCACTACTACTATAACATAAATTTAATCTTATCTTTGATTTTAAAGATATTTTTGTCCAAATTAATAATTAAAATTGCCTCAACTTAACTATATATAATTAGTCAAAATACATGATAATATTATGTTATATGACAATATTTTATATATATTGATGTTACAAACATACTTATACGATATATAATTTAAATAATTTTATTATTATTAAATCTTATCTTATATCAAACGTTACAAAACAGAGACTATATGTAATGTATTGATTTGCAATTACCATAATATTTGTCCATGGAAAGAATCTCGCCGCAGTCAATAAATACGTCCAAACAGAAGAGGAAGGAGCATCATATATAACTCAAGACGTCAATGACAGGCTAGATAAGGACAGCTAAATATTACTAAAACGGAATAAAAGGGATTTGTTTCGTTCAATTCTTAGATTTTTGTTTTTTAAGAGTTGATAGATCATTCAAAGATTATTGTTTTTCTACATATTTTAATTAATATACCCTTTGCTGTTTTCTTTAGACTATCATTAGTATCCTCCGTATAACTTTATTGTCGTTCTTTATTATTTTGTTATATTATATATAATTGCTTTTATCGTACGTAAGCAGCTACATACCTTCGTTTCTTTGTACTATATAGTTGCCTTTGCTGGACAAATTGAACGAAGGCCTTTCTTAATTCATTCTCCTAGTTTTACTCTTTTGTTGAATAATGAAATAAGGGTTTGTATTATATATATACATAGAAGGATATTTTGGGTTTCTCTCTATTCTTTCATTCTCATTGAGCATACAGGTGACTTTGATGCCTCAAGTTTGAATTTTGGGGTCCAAAATCTCAGAGAAGGTAAAGCATATTGATGATACTTCTTGATTTATATATATCTCTAGTTAACTAAGATTTGGTTCTTGTTTTTTTCTACCTGGCAAATTGTTGGTGCATGTAATTTCCAGGAAATTTCCTCTCCTAGCCCTTCTTTCTTTTTATTCTAAAGTTAGGGAATGTAGTTAAAATTCTGTTTAGTTAGGGGTCTACATTTCAGAATGAGCAGCATATTAGGTTTCGTTTTTTCTTCTCCTTAGAATATAAATTTCAAGCTGCAGATAAGTCTCATGCTCTTTGCATTTTGGTTTAGCAAAAAGAAAAAAAAATGAAATGCTCTTTTGATAGTGTTTTATAAATTTAGAAAACAAAAAGAACCTAGTTGTTTGATCGTATCTTGAAAAGTTAATTAGGATTTGTGAAAACTTGTAAACGAAAGATAAACGAAATAGAAGTTTATGCTCAAAGAGAATGAAGCTTATTATTGTTTCATTCATCCCTCTTCCTGTTGCTATAACATGCATGGTTTAGGGAGTGAAGGCACATGATTAGTATGTCAATTCGGGTCAGCCTGACCCAATCCTTTTAGGGCCACTAGTTAAATAGCCTGGCAATTTTTTTGATCGGGCTTATATTTGAGGGTCATAGGACGACCCCATATGGCATTAGGGCCTAAAAGGCCTTAAATAACAAAATTAATAAAAAAATTAAAAAATTTATACATAAAAATTAATCACAAAAGTTAACAAAAACATATTCTAAATTATTTAAAACAAGTATATATATAAAAAACAAATTATCCATAATAAATAACAGATACAAATTAATAAACAATAAGATTATAAAATTATCCTAACTTAACATATAAATTAAAACATTTATTAGGCAATTAAACATCATCTTCAACAATTATATATATTTGAATATTCTTTAGATGAAATTGCACTTATTTGGTTTTTTAAATCATCAATATTATCTTCATCTATCATCCAAAAAGAAAACATATTAATAAAATATAAGAATTTAAGAAAATAAATAAAACAAACAAACATTAGTGAATAGCAACTCACTGGTTGTGGAGCTCAGAGTTGTTACTTATTAGAAAATAGGCTGAATAGCAACTTAGTGAATAGTGAGTTAGGGCTTGCTTGTTTGGACTTAGTAGAAAATACTTTTTATGTTTCTCCTTTAGAAAGAATGTTTTTTCCAGAAGTAGAAACTATTTTTTGTTTGAATACAGTAATTAATAAGGACTTTTGAATAAGAAAATGAAATAACATTCTTTCTCATATATCAAATTCTCCTTATGAAGAAAGTCCAAAATTTTGATTTTCTTCAAAAAAAAAAAAACTCCTTATTTTGTATTTCTTTTTTTTGAGAGAAACTGAAATAAACACTCTGTTAGTCTGTTAGTGTCTTAGTGAGTTACAATTAATAAAATTATAAATTATAAATTATAAATTTTTTTTAAGGCTTTAATAATTAATAGTTTAATTACTATAATACTATTTACTATATTATATTAGTCTATTACTATTAGATGTAGCATGTGCAGTGCCCCAGTGGCTAGTGGTCAGTGGCTTTGTGCTATATTATATTACTCTATTTAAAAAAATAACAAAAAAAGGACTGGCCGACAGCTTATATTTGGCTCAGCTCTTTCGCCTACTTAAATTTGGATGTTGTAAATTAAGACGCTAACCCTACCTTAGTCCTATAAAATGGGTTAAAAATTGACAGTGTTACACGTGATAGAATTAAGGAAATATAAATTAAATTTTTACATTCTCATGATTGGGGTTTCCTTCTTGGGCTGTCATTTTAGCCTCCTTTTGTTCTTATAAAAAAAAATTAAATAAAACCATGGCTCTAGATAGTTAGTTCATGATGGATTAAATAATGATAACCTTCGTTCATTAATTATCTACTGCTTAAGTACAAAATTTATAGCTTTACTTCATTATACATAAACAAATATAAATAATCAGAAATAAAAGAGCAAAATTTGACAAATTAAAGGTAATTTCCCCAAATATTTATTCACTTATGATGTTGCTAGAATTGATGGAGGAAAATGGAAACTTCAAACCACGAAAAAAGTTGGAGTCATTCCAGAGCCTGTCCAATTATGGGAGAGCCTTGTTGCACACACCGTTTAGATTGGTGGATCGGGTTACAGCCCGATCCAAGGACCAAACGGAGCTAGTGGATATGAAGAGACTGAGCCAGCACGAGATGAAGAAAACGCTGTCGTGGTGGGACCTAATATGGTTCGGGAAGGGTCCGGTAATAGGGGCCGGCATTTTTGTCCTCACGGGACTGGAGGTCAAACAAAATTCGGGCCCCGCAGTGGTTTTGTCCTTCGTTGTATCCGGCTCTCTGCCATGCTCTCAGTCTTTTGCTACACTGAGTTTGCTGTCGAGATCCCTGTCGCTGGTATGCATGCTTCCAACTTTTTCTGTGTTTTTTGCTTGCCAAATGCCCATCAACTACGTCGTTCTGCAGTTTTATGCAAGTAAAATTACATAACAATAATATAATTACAAAGCATTTGAAAATATTAAAAAATATTTGAGTAAATTAATTCTACTTAGAAGGCATCATGTTAACAAAATAATATAATATTCAATATCTTTGTTTTTAAAATGACATTAGATTTTTTTATGAATGTATAAAATATTAATTTATTTTTAATATCAATATGATAAATAAGTGAGAAATAAAAAATTAATATTTTTATACTTTAAGTTAAATATTTTAAAAATAAGAAGATTACTTTAAAGTAGTTTACCTTTACGTGAATGTTGTACTAATTGGATTAGGCTATGTTTGGCTGTCCTTTTCATCCATTTGTTCTGTTTTGATTAAGATAACAGAAGAGGAAAAGAGATTAATACAATTTAAAATTTACAGTAACAGACAAAGAGCAAGCCAATAATTAAAATATGAAAAGAACAAAGCATATTATAAATAATTTTGTAATAATGCTAAATGAAAGCAAAACAAAGAAAATGTTGAATATAAAAGACAAAAATATATAATAATTATTTATTATCTCTATTCTCAAAGGATATGTCTGAAAGTACTTCAAAATTTAAAATAGTACTTGTTGGTCTGTATCATCATGAATGGAAGCCTAATTATGCTCGCATATTAATCTCCATAGTTTTCACCAATATATTTTTCTGTATAACATCCCAAGCGGAATAAACTAGAGAGATTGAATAAGAAAGGCTAAATAAAGAAAGAAGTTCGGACTTCGACTTATAAGGGAGAAGTAGAATTTCACTAGTTAGTAAGAGATGCGTTATAAAATAGATGCAGATTCTACTCGAATACATCCAAAAGTGACTTCGAACCTGATTTACAAGTAATATTAAGGCTTCGTTTTAGTGGCAAATAATGTTTTAAAAAATGAATTGATTTTTTATTGTTTGGATAACATGATAGAAATTAAAGGAAATAGATGGGCAGATTAATAAATGAAAAAAAAAGTAAAAAAACAAACACTTCAAACTCGGTGCAATTAAAAAAAATTCATGTTAAATAGTAGCAGTTCAACATATATTAGACGGCCAATGCAAAATTAAAAGCTACTTTCGTAAAAAGTTTACTAAACTATTTTTATTGTTTAAACAACAACTTTTACACAACACTACTTGCAGCACAACAGCTTTTAGAAAACCACAACATTAAAAAAATGGCCCTTGGTTCTAGTCACCCTAATATAGGTTGAGATTTGTCGCTATTAAAGGCGAAAATAATTGTATGTGGCAGAATATTTAGAACAGATTTATGTTTGTTTTTTGAGTTTTTCCCTTAATTCTTGCTTAACACAATCAAAGTTGAAGTATCTATGTTTCACATTCATTTTCCAAAATACACTTGAGCTAGTTGATAGGTTTAAGCACAACCACGTATATGAATGTGAATTGTTATTTTATGGCCTTCAGGTGGCTCCTTTGCCTATCTCAGAGTGGAACTTGGCGATTTCGTGGCCTTCATTGCTGCCGGCAGCATCCTTCTTGAGTATGTAATTGGTGGTGAAGCAGTTGCCTGCTCTTGGACATCCTACTTCGCGACCCTCTGCAACCGGGGCTCAGATAGCTTTCTCATAAAAGCCAATGGCCTTGCAGATGACTAGAACCATTTTGATCCCATTGCTGTTGCTGTTCTGGCTATTATTTGTGTCTTTGCCATCTTCAGCACAAAGGGTTTCCTCACGTTTGAATTACATTGCCTCAATAGTTCACATTGTAGTCCTTCTGTTCATCATAATTGCTGGTTTAACCAAAGCGAAGGCAGAAAACTACTCCGACTTTATCCCTTTTGGTACTCGTGGGATATTCCAATCTGCTGCAGTTTTATTCTGCGATTATGTTGGTTTTGACGCTGTTTCAACAATGGCTGAGGAGACAAAGAACCCCGGTAGAGATATCCCTATTGGTCTTGTGGGCTCCATGGTGATTACTACACTGATGTATTGTATGATAGCAGTAACACTATGCCTTATGCAAAAATATTTCGAAGTTGATGACAATGCTCCCTTCTCCGTCGCATTTGAAGCTATTGGGTGGGACTGGGCTAAGTACATAGTTGCAGCTGGAGCACTAAAAGGAATGACCGGTGATTTGCTTGTTGGAGCTGTGGGTCAACCTCGGTATAACACACACATTGCTCGTACCCACATGTTGCCTCAGTGGTTAGCACGAGTAAATGAAAGAACTGGAACACCCATCAATGCCACCGTAATTATGCTCACTGCAACTGCAATTATTGCATTCTTCACAAAGCTTAATGTTCTAGCTAACCTCCTTTCGATTTCCACTTTGTTCCTCTTTTCCCCTGGGGCCTTGGCCCTTCTGGGACGCCGCTATTATGTGAGTGGAGTAACTACACGGTGGAATTTAGTCAAGCTCATTGTGTGTATTCTTGTCATATTAGGCTCTTCTATTACTTCTGCTGTTTATAGGGCCACTAGTGAAGACTGGGTTGGTTATACAATAATTGTGCCTCTTTGGTTTGTTGGGAACAATGGGGATTTGGCTTTTAGTTCCGCAAGCAAAGAAGCCAAAACTTTGGGGGGTGCCACTGGTGCCTTTCTTACCATCAGCATCCATTGGCATCAACATTTTCCTTCTTTGGTCAATAGACGGCTTCATTTAAGAGGTTTGGTCTGTGGACTGCGGTTCTGTTGGTTTATTACTTATTCATAGGATAATTATATGCTTCCTAATGGAGATTGAGGTGCTGACCAAGTCGATGTTCCCAAATACTCTCAAGATGCATTGAATGGAACTGGCAGTCCAATGACTAGGGCAAGGACAAAGAGGATGAAAGAGGCTTTACAAGGATTGATCGTGGAAGTGGAATACAAAGAGGCTGCGCTAGAAGATTCTAAAACTAAATTCGAAGATTTCAAAATTTCACCAAGGATGGTCAATTATCTTTTATGCAAGGGGTAGCTTTGGAAGATCAAGTTGGATGCAAGGATTAATTTAG
>JASKGM010068291.1:0-16530 GCA_034509205.1 Ceratonia siliqua
TGGTAAAAAAAAGAAAAATGATATAATGAATTCAGACCACAAATTGAATCCACCTTTAGACGGATGACGAATTCTTTAAATGATTTTCATATTTGTTATCAAACATAATTTGATGTGCATAATTTCAATCTCATTCCATGTCACACAATCATTTGAAGTTCATTTTATAGCAACTTGGATAGGGTGTAGTGTAGACTTTGTTTCATCAATCAGTGATATTCTCTCAAAGAAAGTCCTTGAAAGAAGATAATATCAGATAGCTGATGATTGGATTTTGTTATACAGTGCTGTGCAGGATACAAAAGGCTCATCAAAGAACTTTTCAAAGCATGAGACACGACACCTTTCAGAACACAAGGTAAGGAATATGCAGTAATAATATATATGTATACTGCATCAACAATTCAAGGCATCCTGCCAACCATACATTAAAGCATTTACTTTCTGGCTATCTGTTTTGGACTGATTGGCTGAATTTCTAGAACATTGCCAGATGTGCTAGGTTTAGTCTTGATGGGAGGTTTGTTGCCACTGGAAGTACAGACACATCAATAAAGCTATTTGAGGTGCTGATTCCATACTTACTTGCTTTGCACTTCCTTTAACATGATTACTACCAATCTGGATTCGGTCATTTTTTTTAAGAAAATGACTAGTCATCTTCCCATTGTGGCCGTCTATGCGCTCATGGAGTGCCTTTTTTTTTTTTTGCCAAAATCATCGTGGCTGTCCATGCGCGTGTGAACGGCCACAATGGGCTGAAAATGACGGAAAATGAATGAAGAGAAAAGGACTGGATTTGCGCGATATTATTTCTCATATGGTTCCATTTTGTTTTGCAGGTTGCAAAGATTAAGCAAATGATGCTCTCAGATGGCAAAGATGGTCCTGTCCGACCTGTCATACGGACCTTTTATGACCATATACAAGTATATCTACCTGAAATGTTAAGCTTCTGCATGGTTCGAAATGCAGTGAAATTTCTTGTGTGGAAGTGATTTTTCTGTCTCAATTGATAACTTTTTACATGGTTTAGACTAAAAGTTGACCGCTGCACTGATTCATGTTGACTTGGCTTCATGATGGTGGTGCAATCTGTGATGTGCCAAATCCAATCCTTTTGGGGCCTAGTTTGTTTGTGAGCATAATAATATTGTACATAGTCCATATTTAGATTTAATAAAAAGAAAATTAGTTTATGGATATGGTAATGCAAATTGGGTATTGTTTCAAGAAGTAGCATAAGGCTTTGATGGAAACAAGTTTTTTGGGAAATTCACAGAAAACTACTGGCATTATAACCTTAAATCAGAAACAGATTTGGACTTTTTCTATTCTCAGATAATTTAAATTGCTATTTCACTAGACCTGTGGAAGTCCTTGGTTCATATATCAGTGTGCCAAATTGTATGTGTTTGTAGTGGGGGTTTTCATCAATCATCAACCTTGCTCTAACTTTTAATGAGTTTTGGCAATTGCTTCTTTTTATTGTTTAATTGCAAAGTTTATAAAATTGTCCTGGGAAACTGTCCTTGTATTATTAATATTTATTGCATAACTGCAGCCAATAAATGATCTGGATTTTCATCCACAAGGTACCATCCTGATTTCTGGGTCTAAAGATCAGACAATAAAGTATGATCTCTTATACGATATTTATGTAACTTGTTTGCTGTAATATGTATTTCATTGGTATATTTTTCTCATTTTTCTGGCATTTGTTTTGGGAAATGCCCTTTTAATCTGACATGCTAATTTCAATACCTTTTAGGTTTTTTGATATTTCGAAAACCAATGCGAAGAGGGCATACAGGATTATCCAGGTTGTGCTATCCTATAAGCATTAGCAGCAAGTGAGCAAGATGTAAGAATAAAGTATAATTTTTTTTTTTGGTTGAACTTTGTTCTGCAGGACACGCATAATGTGCGCTCTGTATCTTTTCATCCCTCTGGGGATTTTCTTTTGGCAGGTAATCACTTTTTTCACATTTTACTGCTGAGGCTTTATGATTTTATGCTAATGGTATCTTTTTGTGATCTGAAACCAATTTGATCTCCATGGCTGTAGTCTTGTTTCTTGTTCTTGATGGCATCTAAATTAGTAAGTACATATCTCATTGGCATATTGTCGTTGCTGTAGAGCTTATTAATTTTGAACACATTATTTTTGGTTGGTCTGATGGTCTCAATATAAAATAACATATTTCCGTATTTTCTTCCATTTTCTTTCCAAAGAAAAAAAAGAATTCAATTTGACAAAGATTGCAATTATGGTAATTACATTCTGGAAATAGTTTCTTCTTTCGAAGACTGAGTGTTGTTTGGTGAAGCAGGAGTAAGATCTAAGTTGTTTCACAGTCTCTTAAATATAACAAAAATATATAGGAAATGTGAGATATGGAGCGGCACAGGGTGACTTGCCTGTCTATGGTATCACCGCAAATGTGGCATATCTATGCTTTCATCATCCATGTTTTTTTTCTTCTAATTTTTAGCTCGAGCTGGACACCAGCGAGAACAAAGATGGTAAACATAATTTTCTGACAGGAACTGATCATCCAATTCCACATTTGTATGATATCAATACCTTTCAGTGTTATCTACCAGCAAATGTCCCAGAGATTGGTATTAATGGAGCCATAAACCAGGCATGTTCAACTCTCTCTCTCTCTCTGTGTTGTCACAAACTGCCAATTATCTGCATTCACATATGGTTTTTTTTGGGCCCTAAACTTCACATAAAGTGATAATATTATGAATCTATGATGTCAGCTGTTTGATTGTCTTTGATCATCCAGGTCAGATATTCTAGTACAGGAGGCATGTATGTTACAGCATCTAAAAGTGGTGCCATTCGGTTGTGGGATGGCATTACTGCCAATTGTGTGCGTTCAATAGTTGGAGCACATGGAACAACTGAGGCCACCAGTGCAAATTTTACTAAAGATCAAAGGTATAGACAGCTTTTTTTACCTTAAAAAAAAAGGTATAAACAGCTTTTGATGCAAATATCAAACATAAATACATGTTCAGATGCACTGACACCCATGCATGGATATGGGTACGTGTATGTATCATACAGAGACAGCATGGCATTAGTAACAAAATATTATAAATATAGAAAAAATAAAAAGTAATATCAGAAAATATTATATAGTATATATAGTTATTTATCATTAAAAAAGTTATAAATTCAAATGTTTTTCCATGTTTAAGATCCTTTTTTATTTGACTTATTTATTAGATGAATGAATTTGGGCAGGCTCATTTAGTTAAACAAGCCATTTGTATGTATATGGACCTTCTAGCGTTTGATGTATTGACTACTGATAAGTTAGAATGGGGAAAATATACGAGGGTTGCAAAAATATACACAACCAAAATTATCACCTTCTTTAATAATCCATTGCTCTTGATGCAATGGAGATTGCTGCCAATGGCCATTGGCCAACTTGTTACACTTTCCAGAAGCTTTCTGCTTCCCAATTGAATTAAATTGGTGTAGCAATATAACTAACTGAACTGTCCAGGTTTGTGCTCTCTTGCGGCAAGGATTCTACTATAAAGCTTTGGGAAGTTGGCTCAGGAAAATTAGTTAGACAATATCTTGGAGCCACACATACACAGTTAAGATGCCAGGTATGGAGATATGTGCTCTTTATCATTCTTTTGAAATCAGACTTAATTTTAATGTTATTGACTCAACCTGGAGTTGTTAGTGATGCAGTCTCGCAAATGCTTGATCTCTCTTGCACTAAGAGATATGCTTTTGCTTTTCTTTTTCTCTTTTGTCTTATTTATTAGTCAACTTGGCCCTTCAATTTTAAAAATGCTCAATTCATGAGTATCTCTCACTGTTATTGGAGATAAAAAGCTCTTGTGAAAATCAACAGATCCTCATCCACAATCTTATAGTACTGTTTTATAAACTTTCTTTGCAGGCTATTTTTAATGACACAGAAGAATTTATTCTATCCATAGATGAATTAAGCAATGAGGTTTGTTCAGCTCTGTCTTACGTTCAGTCATGTCAGTTTATTTATATGGATTTCGTTTGATGAATCTGGTGTACCCCTTGCAGATCGTTATCTGGGATGCGATGACAGCAGAAAAAGTAGCAGTGTGGCCTTCTAACCATGTTGGTGCACCGCGCTGGCTTGAACACTCACCCATAGAAGCCGCTTTTATTTCCTGTGGAACTGATAGATCGGTTCGGTTCTGGAAGGAAATTCTATAATAAAGTGAAAGGCAGGGGCATGTAGGCGTCTGATTAAATCATCGGATGTAAATTAAAATAATTCGTGTCTGATAATTGAATTTCTTTTAATTGCTTAACCTGCTGAATCAATTAATGCATCTGTATTCCCCAATTGAAATTTGAGGATTTTCTTGGTCTCTGCTGATGTGAGTTGTGCTCAATCTTTCAAGTTAAGCTTCAAAATCTCTATTCCTGTTTTATAGTCTATATTCCCACTATCCCACCCAAGTATGGAGGGTCTCGGTTCCCCAACTGGAATATAAGAACATGAAAGTGAAGTAAATTGTTCGTAATTTCCTCGAGGAAATCCCATTTTACAAAGGCAGATAAGATCCATCTTGTAGTAGTTGGGAGTTGTACATATGGTTGCATTTTACATGGAGCAGATTGGTAAAATATCTAAGGTTGAATTCTTACTGATAGCCCCGTTAATATAATTACAGAGTATTGAGTACATATTCCAACATGCGAACACATAAAACAGTTCCATAGGGGAGGTCTGAGATCAGTGACCCAATCATACAATCATACAAATGGAATGTCAAGCTCCAACCTATAATGACAACCGAAAGAGCTGCGAGGATATAATTATAAACCTGAGCCAACCAGGGCTTCTGCTTTTAAATCAGAGATTGTGTCAGATTATAAGGGGATTAAAGGTCAACCTGATCGAACCCCAAAATGTAGGTTGCACCAAAGGTGGTCAACTACAGGTCTAAACTTACACACTGGAACATGGATATAGGAGAGGATCTAAAACCGCGCACAAGCACACCCCTCAATCAGGACATGTTTATCTAAGGCACTTAGAGAGGATCATAAGAGTGCAGGATATCCAAGTTTCCAACCAGCAATGATTTTAAGGAACCAAGTCAAAACAAAAATTTATTTTGGAAGATGCTACGAGTATGACCAACCAACCATAAGACATAGGAAACAATGATTGAGAGTCTATTCGATCAAAAATATCAAAACTTTTGATAAATCAACATAATGTACCAAAAATACCCAATCAAATCAGGATGGTCGACCCATCATTTTTCTCGGCTTCTTCACAAAACTCAATCGAATTTGTTTTAGACGTCTTCTCTTCCTTGCCATTTTCTCAGGCAATGTCTCCCGCTTCTTTTTCTCACTCTTCACAGCCTTTGGCTTCTTCATATATCTTGGCTCTATCTTGTATGCTTTTGGTGTCACTGGCACCCCTCTACTTTGTGCTTCATTGAAGAGGGCATTAGCTTTATCAGCACGATTATGAGCACACAATTTCCCCATTAACAAATCATAAGTTTTGATCCCAGGTTCACATCCATCTGCTTTCATTTTCTTAAAAACACTCAAAGCATGATCAATTCTCTCAATGCCACACAAAATCTTCAGGAACTGGTAGTAAGCCTTCTTATCAAGAGCTCCACCATACCCAGCAGATTTCATCCTATCAATCATTTCATCCCCCTCTTCTAATCTTGCAGCCTGATACAAACTCCTAGTTAAAACAAGAAACGTAGTCCCATTGGGATAGCAACCCCATTCTCCGATTCTAGAAAACAACTTCACCGCATCTTCAGTCCTCCTAATCTTACACAAATTCGTTATCAACACATTAAAAGTCTCCACATTTCTTGGAACCCCATAATAATCCATATCCACCAGTACCTTCTCGGCCTCCGAATCAAGGCGAAATGGATCTTTTTCTCTACAAAGCTTGCATACACAATCAAGAATGGCATTATACGCCGCCGTCCCTAGCTCAAACCCTCCTCGATACATTTCCTCAGCAAGTCTTCGAGCTTCGTCAAGTTTCCCATCAACACACCAACCGTTAATTAGCAAATCACATATCTGTTCATCAGGAAAGAACTCGTTTGCCAGATTCTTCACCATTTTTTCAGCATAACTTGCATACCCCTTTTCACAAAGCTTCTCCACAATTAGCCTTAACGAATCATGATTACGTTTTAACCCATAATCACTCTCCATTCTCTCGAAGAAAGAAACCGGCTGAGTAGGACGCCCTGCTCGCACCAGCCGATCAATCGCAGACTCCAGTGTTTTAGGCCCTGCAATGCCACGCCCACTGACGAGAACATCATGGGTCGCCTTGAAATCTTTGCGTCGGCCGAAGTAGCTAACGAAATACGAGAGAGTTTCGTCAGTGTGAGTGAAGTTAGAGTTCGAAATCAGCCATTGGTTAAACCCTAACACTGTACGGCCAGCTTCAGGGCAAAGATTGAGTGTTTCAAGAACCAGTGTCGGAGTCGGAGTAATATGAGAGAAACTGAGCTGAAATCGCTGGGTGACAGATATGGGGTCCGAGTCGGGGTCTTTGAGAAGTTCATTGGAGAGTGAGTGGGCAATGGGATCTGGGTCTTCTCGGTGGCTTTCACTTGAGGTATTGGAGGGCTCTGATGAGAATGACCTGGATAGATAGAGTCCGGGTACAGTGAAGAGGTTCGTGGTTTGGTAATGTCGGATGTGGGAGAAGTGATCAGAAGTGGGTTCTGGTGGAAGAAGATGACGAGGGTGAATCAGAGGGTGAAAAGTAAAGGATGATGAAGGAGGCAAGAAGGATCGAGGTAAGAGCCTCCGAAGTTGCAGAGACCGAAATGGCGGCATTGTCAGGAGGAGGAGTGTGCTGAGCGAAAGAAGCTGGGGAGGAGGAAGAGACCTAGACGGTAAACGTGGCTTTGGTGAGAAAAGGGTAAACTGGACCGACCACCCGCCTTGTCCGATTGGATTGGGCTTCAGATAACGATAAATATAATTGGGGACCTATTCAAAGGAGGCCCTCTTAAGATTTTGGATCTAACTTGCTAGCCTGCCATTGAAGGCCCTATAAAAATGGTACTGGACCCAATAAGAATGAGTGAGCATTTGTTATTTATACACTAATTTTTGTTATATTACTTTTACACATTTATTTTTAATTATTAATATATTATAAAAAAAATAATAATAGATTATAGATAATAATATAATATATCATTGGTTAAAAATAAAGTTGTAAGGAAGCTATAAAAAAAAATTATATACAAATAATATTATCTTTATTTTATAATATATTAATTGTTAAAAATTGAAGTGAACTCTATTGCTATGGAATTATTTGTAGAAGTAGTCCAGCCACGTACTGTTTCAATATTTCTGTTTTTCTTTTTGATTTATTGAATAATTATACTTTGTATAGAAAACACTTTCAGTAAATCAGCAGGTGTGTTCTAATGGTGAGATGTCCAAGTAGTCTATAGAAAGTTTTAGGTCTGAATCATCATATCACCATTTGTATTGAAAATAAATCTTTGTCATAATAATCGTTCCTCTCAATTAATTGAATGAATCTTAAATATTGATAGCCTCTAGAAACAATTACATATTTCTAAGACAGTATTTATTTATTTTTAACTATTTACATAATCTGTTTTGTTTAGTATATATGAGTGATAGAGTGGGGGGAATACTTTTTTGCAAGAAATGAAAATTAGAAACAAACGTTACATTATCTTGTTTGAGAATAAAAAAAGATTGTGAGAAAAACGAATAATAAGGAAAATACTTCACATAAAGTTTACAAAATTAATGTCTTCAAAACTAAATATAATATGAAGAGGAAGTTAGAATGTATAGTATTACTAGCTACACATTTATATATCTTTATTGAAACATTATCTTAGCAAAAAATTGTAATAAAAAATAAAGTAAAATACTATTTCCTTTCATAAAAGATGACTTAATTACATAGTCATATATTTTATTTTAAAAACTTAAATTTAAAATAAGTTATAACTAAACTTAATTTTTTAACTAAAATTAAATTTGACCCTTATCTTTTGATTAAATGACTTTTTTTTATATAATATGACTAAAATATAATTCATTTTATATAATATGATTAAAATATTTCTTTCTTTCATTATTTTACTTTAATTATTTTTTTATGATTTAGAAATATAGTTATTTGAAAAAAATTGTCTTTTTTTATTTAAAAATACAATTACTTAAAAAAAAATTTCTGTTTTAAGAATATCATGACTTGAAAAAAAAATTTATTTAAAAATATAATTACTTGATTTTTTTTTGTTTTAAAAGTATCATTGCTTGAAAAGTATTTTTTTTATGTTTTAAAAATATCATAACTTTATTTTTTTTAAATTATCATATGTTGAAAATGTTTCCTTTTTTTATTTTTAAAATATATTTTCTTGAAAAAATTATTTTTTCTATTTTAAAAATAAAAAGATTTTTTTTTGTTTCAAAAATATCATGATTTGAAAAAAATTTCATTTTTTTAAATATCATTACTTGAACATTTTTCTATTTTAAAATTATAATTACTTGAAAATTTTCTTTTTTTCTGTTTTAAAAAATCATTAGTTGAATTTTTTTAAATATACTTGAAAAAAGTTCACTTTTTCTTATTTAAGAATATCATTACTTAAGAAAATTTTCTTTTTATTTTGTTTCAAAAAGTATCATTACTTAAAAAAAATTATTTTTTTGTTTTAAAATTATTCATTGTTCGTCATTATAATGAATAAGTGAGTGATTTAAGTAAAAGTAATTCTGTTATTTTAATTTGTATTATTAATTTTTTTTAAAAAAATCTAAATAAATATTCTTATCAGAGTTAAGTAAAGTTATGTATATATTTTTAAAATAAATGTGGGGTTTGTGTAATTAAGTCTTCTCTCAAATGAGAAAAAAATAATTTACTCTAAAAAATATGTAATATAAAAACTCTTCTAATTTTTTTTAATCGATAGTTATAATTTTAACGTAATAAAAGTAAGATGTTAAAGTTAATTAATATTTAATATTAAAAATGATGCACCCAATACTTATCTTTTATTCCCTTCAATATTTATATGAAATATAAAGAAGAGTATCTTTTGGTTCCAAATCTTCATTTTCCAATCTATTTTATTCCCAACAAAGATTACAAGTATATATGTTTTTTCCGTTTATGGTTAAATAGGTAGTCCATAGGGCAGATCTCATATGGCAGAATCTAGATACTTTGCTTAATTGTAAAATGCTACCTATAAACAAATGATTGATCGATGTGGGACTAGCCAGCTTGCAAATAGTCGGATTTGTTGAAATATTAACACAATGTGAGGTGATTATTCTAAAGAAGATGAAGAGGAAAATATCATACCTCCAAGCAGTGGCTCCCACTTTAATTTACACTGCAAAGGCATATATTGTAGACCATACACTCTCTCTCTTACCTTCCCACTAAGCTCCATATGAACTGATCATGACATCATCGTCCTCCCCATTTATGAACCAATTAAGGTTAATTTCTTATGGATGAAATAAACCTTGACGCCGCCAAACCCTATACAGTCATTGGTTTTGTCCCAACCCCACTACACATCCCAATTGTTTTGACCATTTATAAAATTTATTTCTCTCAATCAGGTGAGTCAAATTATAATTTCATAATAATGACTTAAAATAAGATTTAACTGACAAATAAAATCTCATGAAATATTGTAGTAGAATACCGTATCAATATTAAGCAGCTGTACATTAGCATGATTATGTTATTATTGAAAAGTAGATTGGGATCACAGGTGAAGTTAGTAGAGAGAAAGAGCAGTGTAGGCTCACTTGATTTAGGCGAATCCTAGTGAGTTCTCACTGTTCTTTTTCACTTGTAAAGTATTTCAGAGTAAGTTTGTGTGGTCCATAAATTTAGGAAGGGATCGAAGCGAAAGCTTTTGTTGTCCAATGTTTGATTAACAAGTTAAAAGCAGATGTTGGAGAAGCATCCAACAGGCGAGTATGATGGTGACACATGAATAGAATAAGAGGCACATTGATGGATGCTTTAATTTAGACGCATGCAGATGCAAAACTAAAGGGAGTAATCAGAATTAGGTTCCCTTTAAACATCTTTATTAATTAATTTGAACTAATAATTAATTAATAGGGTAGATTTTGATGGTGGAGGATCATGATTCGTTCATATGCTTCCTCTAGGCCTTTCAAAACCCTTATTAATTCTCAGTTGAGCAGGCGGCGCTGGTTTTTTAAATTAAATCCCTTCTTTTACTCTCTCTTTCCATCTCCAAATGATAGCATACAAATGGGATTTCATAATTATATTCATATTAGCTCTACCTAGATAGCCAGCTACCTACATTTTTCTTCTTTAAACAGGATATTAGATGGTTTCTAGTTTTAGATATATCTCTTCTTCTACAATCTTTCCTTAGTTTCATTTTCATTCATCAGTACCCTTGCCTCTCGGACATTTTTTAAACAGAAAACTTAGAACAATATTTAAATATTAAGTTGTAGTCAAAGGAACATGAATCCCCTGATCTTGTAAGATTTTTCAGCATTAAATCCTCATTCCCTGTGCCCCCGATAACCAGTCCTTTAGAATATTAGAGATGCCATCTAATAACTATTTTTTTAACATATGGCAACACAAAAGATCGAATCTAAAATTTCCTGCAAACTAGCCAATTAGTTTCTCACCACTAGATCATACTGCTTAATGGCTTATATCTAATGACTTGATTGTAAAATCTTTTCCAACAAAATCCTTGTTAATGTATATTTGTTTTCTTTTGGATTTATTGTAGACATCATAAGATTCATAACCATATATACCAAATTCTCAAAAAACCAGTGACAGTAGAGACATGCTACTAATTTGCAGCAGAATTTAGTTTAGTGTTTATAAGCGTGAATCTGGCATTGTAGTTGGATTGTGAGTGATAATGTGTTGATGATGAATGGAAGATGGAGTGAGACTTGAGAGAGAGAAAGAGAGGAAAGGAATAAATTGAGAGAGAGAGAGAGAGAGAGCGAGAATAAGTGAAAAAGAAAAGAAGGGCTAAAGCAAGTTGCATTTGATATATGCGATATATATAATACATATTGTTAAATAGTTTGGATATTCAAATGCTATTTGCATCTTTCTTAATTATGGGGTGGGAAAAGGAGTGAAGCTTTTACAAGGCACAGTTTATCAGGTAAATATATATTATTCTGTATTCATATGTTCTGCAGAAGGATGTGGATGATCTTATAAAAGCCCACATAATTGTAGGGTTCTTATTCCTCAATCATTTAAAGTTTATGCAGTGGGATATGATAAAAACCTGCAGACAAAAAAGTAAAATTCTCATCAAACCTAGCTACACCAAGGAACAATCTTTCATCACACCTCCCATTCAAAAAGCTATATATATTCATGCATATATAGGATCATATATGATGCAGTCATCATCAACATGTTGGTAACACAGAATTAAATTCATATTTTATATAAAGTATATATGTCATCCATATGCTCACCACTTGTTTTTTTCCTTTTTTTTTGAGGGAATTTGCACATTCCATTAGGGTAACCCTTGAACCATGACTTGAGGCTTTTAATTTGCCATAGTTAAATTATCTTTCATGTTATCATGTACCAAAAAAGAATTAGATAAAAGAAAGCTTGTTTGGAAAGAATATAATGAAAAAAAATAAAAACTATTGAATCAAAATTAGGAGTGGGAGTCATATTACTTGGTTTGAGAAGTTGAGGAGAAATAATGTAATTATTAATTAAGCAGAACAAGAGGGGTATAGGAGAATATGAGCATACTATTATCTTTATAAAAAAATATTTTAATAAGTTAATATGTTTTAAATTTATACTATTATTATAATATATAACTTAATTCTATTTCCCTATTTCATATATATTCTGAATATCAGTAATCTTTTTTAGCGACAAATATAAAGATACGTAATTCCCTTAATGTTGAAACCAACCTGCATGCCATTATTATTTTCTAGCTACTTAAGGGGACCAAAAAAAGCCTCCTTTTTTAACAAGATGACAAAACTAACTTTCTTAATTCAATAACTTAGAAGCCGCTTCTGTAATTATCAACTCCAATCGTTACCTTTACAGTAAAACACCTAAATTCGCACTAACTTTTTTTGGGAAGCTACCTGCGGTTCTGCAGCTTAAAATTTTATGCTCAAGTGATCATACACATTCTCTACTCAGATAAAATTTCAAGATTCCACTAATAAGAGAATATCAACTTTGAATTAAAAGTTGAACAAACTGATATTATATATTGCTTAAACACAACATAGAACCTTTTTCGTGGAAGTAATTCAAGCTTACACAAGAAAAAACTATCCAAACAAAACCAGAAAAATAAACAGAGATTAATAAAACAACCAGCTTGACTATTCCCCATTGATACATTTGCAAAATTATGGGTTGACTTGCCCAAGATGGCTACTGATCTTCAAGTTTGAACCCATATATGGTCATAATTTCTTCATGCAGCCCGAGGAACAGCTTTGGAGACTAGAGAGTATTTCATTTCCAGAGAGAGTTTCAAGCACTCAGACAAGTCCACATCAGAATCAGAGGGAACCCATTTGAAGTTCTGCAGCAACTGAGCCAGCCAAAGCTCAACAGTGGCCAACCCCATCGCTTTTCCAGGACACACCCTTCTTCCAGAACCAAAAGGTGCCAACCTCAAATCAGATCCCATGATTGCTACATCTTCCTGGATAAACCGCTCTGGTTTGAATTCTCCTGGTTCAGACCACACTTCTTGGTCGTGAGTTATAGCCCACATGTTGACCATGGCAGTGGTTCCTGCTGGAATGAAGTGGTGGCTTACGTGGGTGTCGTGGATGGCTAGCCTAGCCCAGGAAAGGAGGGGACCTGGTGGGTGCATCCTCAAGGTTTCTTTCACTATGGCTCGAAGATAAGGAAGGTTGGGAAGGTCAAGATCAGACACAGAGCGGCTAGAGCCAACAACAGAGTCAATTTCAGACCTGGCTTTAGATTGAACTTCTGCGTGCATAACCATTCTGGCCAGGATCCACTCTAGAAGGATTGCCACCGTATCAGTACCCCTAAAGATCATTTCCTGCAAAAATAACCCATTTCTCATTGTTTCAATGTATTTTAGCAAAGTAGAATTGAATTTGAACAGAGATAATGAAAAGATTTGGAGAAAAATTATGCGCGTGACACGCGCGCGTCTGTGTAAAAGAGTTGGATATCAGATTCTATAACTATCGGTTTGCTAGAAGATAAAAAAGACCAATCATATTCTGGCAATAACGGTTTTCTGAAAATTAATGAGCCAAGCACGAACAAATAGGCCAACAAACACAAATAAGACGAGTATTATAAGAATAATAATAACAACAGTCAACAGCTTACTAAATTTTGTTTCCTCAAATAACATTGCAACAAGCTAGAAGGCTAAATAAAATTGACATTATATTATTTACCCAGAAAATATGAAATTTTATTCATGTCAAGCAAAAATGAGGTTCCAAGTTCAACTATATATGACGATATTTATCAAACTTAAAATTTGCAAAAATGTTTTGAAAAATTAATGGATTAAATTTCCCTGAAAGTGCGAGTAGGTAAAGTGCAATATCAATTATCTAGCATACTTCTGTAACTGAAAAGTGAAATTACATAAGGAACATACCCACAAAACAGCAACCATATCAGAGTCGTTTAGCCTGTTCTCTTTCTCCAAATCAAGAAGGACATCAACAAAATCACCAGAGCCTTCATGCATCACTTTGTTTTCAACCCTTTTCATCCTGTGCTCCAATATGATTTTTCCTACAAAAACATTCACTTTTGCTACCAGATTTCTGCACCTCTTCCTCACGCCTTGTAAATCCAGCCAACCAAGGAGAGGAAAGTGGTCACTCCAATTGAAAACCCCAAGCAAATCATACCCTTCTCTTACCAACTCCTCAAGCTCAGACCCATCATTCCCACAACCCTCTCCAAATTCACAACTCCTTCCAAACACACTCATCATCACGTTGTTTAGTGACCCAAAATGTAACACTTTCCTCACCTCCACTTCACCGTTTTTCTCCATCAAGCACCTGATCTGACCCACCATTTGCAGCCCAACTCTGGTTCGGAACTCGCCGAAGGAAGCAATTCTCTTGGGAGAGAACAGATGGGTCGACGAAATCCTTCTCAGATTCCTCCAGTACTCTCCAAACGGTGCGAAGCCCATTGCTCGGTGGAAGAGAAGTTCGTAGGCGGACTCCTTAATGGGTCGATCGGCAAAAGCAGAATTGTTCAAAATCTCTTTGGCTGTATCAGGATGGCTGGAGATGATGAAACGAGTGAACCCAACCGAGAATGCCATCAACGGTTTGGCCCTGAAGATATCAGCAAGCTTAGCAAGGACCCTGTGAGTCAGAGTCCCCGTAAAACACAAAACGAGACCAAGCAAGGGTAAACCCGAAGGTCCAGGAATGGATGTTCTATTGTGAACTTGACGCCGAAACTTGGACAAAGCCCAAGCAAGACCACCCGGCACGAGCCAGTAGCCAAACACAGCAACAAGGACGAGAAAACCAACAAAGAATTGGAAGCTGAGTATGATTGAAGATCCAGTTGGTGGTAAGAGCGGAGAGCAGAACTCGGATGACATTTTCGTTTTTCTTGTTCTTTTTTTGTGCTGTATAATTGGTTAACCAAAAATGGAACTGGAAGATAATTTCTAAGAAGAAAAGGCTAGAAAGGAATTGAAACAGTCACTGAGAAAGTTTAGCTGTGGTGAGGGAGAAATAGAGGGCCGTGAAATTGCTGAAGACGAAGGCGTGACCGAGCACTTATATAGAGGGGAAATGGGATGAAATGACGTCATCAAACCAAACCAAATACTAATATCTTACTATTTACCCCTGTATGGGAAGGAAGCAAGCGAGAAGGCACTGTTTGCTTCAAAATTCCGCGCCCTATTCTATAAAAAAAAGAATTATATAAAGGGCAGCATTACGGTACAGTCACATTTTTGGGACTGTACCGTATAGTTTAAAGTTTTTTAATATTTTTTATTTTTTAATATTAATTAATTAATATCTATACCATATAATTTTTAAAAAATTTTTTAAAAATTTTTAAATTTTTTTTAAAATTTTTTTATATCTTTTATATACTATTCATTCATAATTTTTTGATACTATTCATTCATAAATAAAAAATATTATTAAAAAATATAAAAAATATTTAAAAAATATATGATATAAATAATAATTTATTAATATTAAAAAATTAAAAAATTAAAAAAATACTAAAAAAAATTTGTGGCTATACGGTACAGTCCCAAAAATGGGACTGTACCGTAGTGTTGGCCTTATATAAAACTGTCCATAAAAATATCCAAAATACAAGGCAATACTGTGACGATATTAAAAGGATAAAAATACTATTATTTTTATTTTAAATTATGTGTTATTTAAAATAATTGTATAAAATAATTATTAAATAATCTTAATTATAATAAAAAAAATTATATTTGACTAAATTATCCTTATTAAAATCAATTTAAACTCTTGTTATTATTTTACTGAAGATAACAATAAATAAGGATAATGTTAAAAAAATAATAATTAATATTTAATTGATAATATAAAATGACAAATAATTTAAAATAAAATAAAATTCCTAAAGTGACAGATAATTTGAAACGAAAAAAGTAATTTTCAAAGGTTAAACAATAGAAAAATTTTCAAATAAACTTGGTAATATTAATTATTAACTCACATATTTATATATTAATTTTTTTATTGATATAGTCTATGAAATTTTTAGTACGAAAAATGTATTTAAGAATTTATCTTAAACAATATACCAAAATTTAAAGGTGTTTCTTCAAAATAATTATTTTAATTGAATTCTAATTTTTTTTGCATTAGGCTCATATCATATATAGTCATTAGGTGTTTAACAAAACATGTCAACGTGACAGTAATTTGTGAGCTAAAACATGATCCCTCATTTTTAAATTATTTATTATTTTAAGAGTTTTATTTCATTTTAAATTATTTGTCATTTTACATTATCAATAAAGTATTAATTGTTATTTTTTCAACGTTACTTCTATTTATTGTTATCTTCAATAGAGTAATAACAAGAGTTTAAATTAACTTTAATAAGGGTAATTTAGTTAAATATAATTATTTTATTAAAATTAATATTATTTAATAGCTACCTTAATTCTTGTGACATTAACTTAAATGACAAATAATTTAAAATGAATGAAATATTGATGTGATAATTATTTATTAATGATTAGTCAAATTTTATTAAGAACTCGATGTTTTCAGATAATATTGAACTCATTTATAAATTTATATTTTCAAAACAAAATTAAAATATTAAAGTAAAATATGGTATAAAACTCAATATTTTTACTTTTTTATAATAAAATTCAAAATAAAGTTATATCCTCTTTGTGAGG